>OVAN01001505.1:0-40428 GCA_900406275.1 Anastatica hierochuntica
GCTGTACATAAGATCAATGATATATATAAAACACTTTCACAATATTATATGCGACTTGGCTCATACCTGCGCTCTTTGCTTACGCTGCGTTACAGCCGCTTGTTCGGTTTTTTCAAGAGCAGAGTCTGATTTTTCCTTTGATTTTGAGCTCAATCTCTGCGTTATGTTGCCATGTTGTTCTCTGCTGGAGCTTGGTCTTTAAGTTTGGGCTTGGAAGCCTCAGTGCAGCTATTGCAATCAATGTTTCGTATTGGTTAAACATGACCGTTCTTGGATTGTACATGATGTTTTCTTCGCGCTGTAGCAAGATCCGTGCACCGATCACCATGAGTGTGTTTGAAGGAATGAGAGAGTTTTTCCGGTTTGGAGTCCCATCTGCATCTATGATTTGGTAAGTCTACTCCTCTCTTGGCTTGAAGGGTGGTGAATTTACATTGACTTGAAATGAATCGAATCTCTTTTGTGTGTATTCGTAGCCTTGAATTGTGGTCATCTCAGTTTCTGGTCATGCTCTCTGGGATCTTACCGAATCCGAAGCTAGAAACCTCTGTTCTCTCAGTGTGGTAATGTTCTTTATCTTCAAAGACTTGCGTTTTAGAATGGAATCTTATCAGATAAACTCAATTTGCTTTCTTCCTTTCTTTAACAGTCTATCAACAGTCTCTTCTCTGTACCAAATACCAGAGAGTCTCGGCGCAGCAGCAAGGTTCTTGAGAGCTTCCATGTTCATACTTTTTGATGTTTGCAAATATCTGAATCACAACTCTCTCTGTTTCTTGATGTTGCAGTACAAGAGTGGCAAATGAATTAGGAGCTGGAAACCCGAAACAAGCTCGAAGGGCGGTTTACACAGTGATGGTAATAACAGGTGTAGAATCAATAATAGTGAGTGCAATAGTCTTTGCAGCAAGAAACGTATTTGGTTATCTATTCAGCTCTGAAACCGAGGTTGTCGATTATGTAAGATCAATGGCTCCATTGGTTTCGTTATCGGTCATATTCAATGCCCTTCACGCCGTTCTTTCGGGTTAGATTCTGATCCTTGTTTATAAATGTTTGAAGTCATCAAGAGAGAGACTCACTTAAAGTTTAAGGATTGAAAACAGGTGTGGCTAGAGGATCAGGGAGGCAAGACATTGGGGCTTATGTAAACTTAGCTGCATACTATCTTTTTGGGATACCAACTGCTATTCTATTAGACTTTAGATTTAAAATGGGAGGAAGAGGACTATGGATTGGGATGGTAGTTGGGTCCTTCGTACAAGTTGTTTTGCTCGGTGTGATCGTTAGCCTTACCAATTGGAAACAACAAGCGAGAAAGGCGAGAGAAAGAGTGATAGGTGAGGAATTTGAAGAGAAAGAACACGAAGCGATTATCATCAGCTAAATCAATCAAAAGACCTTTTGATCAATCATTTTTGTCATTTTTATGTTGTTGATGTTTTGGTGGGTGGTGTTGTTTAGTTATGAGGAATTGAATTGGTCTCTTTTCTTCTTATAAAAGGTTAATGATCATTAATCAAATGTCAAGAAAGGAGATTTATATTCTTCAACTATTCTATGGAGTTGCGAAATCGATGTCAAGAAAGGAGCTTTGTCTTCTTCAACGCGTTTGAATCATCTTCAGAGATTGGATACAAATGGATTCGATCAGACCAAGCATTCTTCTCTTTCGAATCGATCTCAGAAATGCATTTCCAGACAGCACTGTTAGCCTTAAAGCCACTTCCAAACCCAATCTGCCATATTCTATCTCCCTTTTTCATCCTACCTTTGGTCTCAGTGTATTGCAGCTCATACCACAATGAAGACGAAGATGTATTCCCATATCGATACAATGTTGATCTCGACGCTTCTACATCTTCTTTCTTCAGCTTCAGATGCTTCTCCACTCCCTCGATTATCGCTCTTCCTCCAGCATGTATACAGAAATGCTCAAAAGCTTTCTTGAAGTTTGGTGTGTAAATCTCTTTCTTCTGCTTTCTCCATTTTCTTTGGATGAATGAGATTACATATTTGAGCTGTTCTGAGTAAGGTAGAACCCGAGGGCCTAACTCGACGACATTGATCTTCAAGGCCTTTGATGCTACCTTTACAAGCTGCTTGGACAAAGCAACTCCCACTAGTCCATCCTCATCAATCTGTTGCATTACACTCTCATAGGATTCATTGTCTGATCCGACATGAGTTCTAATAAGATGCTCGAGTTTATACTTCGCCGTATGCTTATCTTGTTCCCTGTTGGAGAGAAGAATAGCAACACCGCCCATTCTGAAGATAGTGTTAGCAATAAGCATTGACTTACACTTTCCTCTGTAACCATTTGGACTCACAGCTTCCATACTCAACACTAGTGCCAAAGAGTCACCATGAATCTTCATAAGATCTTTGACAAGGTTTATCGATAGAAGCCCCGCGCTGCATCCCATTCCGCTCAAGCTAAAGCTCTTTATGTTGCTCCTCATACCAAATTTGTTTATGATAATGGAAGTTATGGATGGAGAAGGACAGAACAGGCTGCAGTTAGACACAAGGATGTCAATACTCTTTGGATCTATCTTGTGTTTTGAGAAAAGATCTTGGACAAGAGTGAAAAGTATCTCATGAGTTTCTTCTTTAGCTGCAGAGAGAGAAGCATTTGGTGGTATCTCGTGGACTGTCACAGGCACACTCGCGTCATCTCCAATCCCTGATCGTTCTAAAATCTTCCTCTGGAGATCAAGGCTTTCTGTATCGAATACACCGGATATTGTAAGATGCTCGATGAAGTTGGAGAATGGAGCTCTCAAGAAGTCAGGAGATTGATAACAAGAGAAGTCAATGAGGTATATACATCTTGGTCTAAAGAAATAGTAACCAAAGAGGGCTATGAGAATGCAAACCGATGCTACTAGGAGATGAGGAAAGAAGCTCATTAAGGTTAGGGAGAGGAAGAAAGATTGATTGATGGTAGAAGAAAAACTAGATTCCATTTTTCTTGAATTGTGATGGATCTTTAAACTGAGAAAGAGAGAAGAAAGATGGTGAAGACAGAGTGATAGAGACTCTATGTGTTTTTGTGGGAAATGTTGAGCCTAAGTTAGTTGCATCATAAGGTTCTCATGACCCATCATTTGCATGATTTCAAGGGGAATAAAGACTAAACTACGTGTCTGTTGAGAAAACAATATTTCTCTGTTTCAAAGATCTCAATCTCTCTCACGTTTGTAAGTTAAGAGAGTTGTCCTTTGTATGCAGAGAAAAAAAAGGAGAGAAGAGAATGATAGGAAAGGGCAAAACAATTTTAGTTTGTTTTAGAGAAAAGAGAAAAGGAGTTTGTTGCATACATACACACTAGTACTACACCAATTCACCCATAAGAAATGCCAATAAATAATTAAAATCTAAAAATAAAGTTAGGCTACATAAATTAATTTTAGTTCAAGACAAAAATAGTAATTCTAAGTATACCATGTCTTTTATAAATACTACAAAACTATAAGTAAGCAGTAAACTTTCATAACCACCTTAAGTCCAAAAGCTAAAACTTTAAAGTATTACTATTTTTTCCCCTTTTTGTTACACTAAATGTGAGAAGAATTTGCTCCATTTTATCCTTTAAAAATTAATTTTCAAAAGTATTACTATTTTTTTATGTCATCTATTAGCCATCTATGCTTTGTCTAGAAACAACAATTTAGAGATACAACGGAAGACATAAAAGAAGTATTCAAATGAAGACGGATGTGCAAAATGTAGTTTTGCCAATGTGTCTGCGACTACATTTGCTTCTCTTTTCGTCCATACGTCCTCCACTTCCTCAAATCTTTTTAGCCACTGATGAATATCTCTTACGAGATTGTGATGAGAAAAACAAAGTTCCTTTCTTTGAATGATTCGTGAGACTTTGATATTATCCCTTTCAAACACCACTTTGGTAAGTCCCCCTGACCACAGATATTGTAATACTATTTTTTCCCCTTTTTGTTACACTAAATGTGAGAAGAATTTGCTCCATTTTATCCTTTAAAAAATAATTTTCAAAAGTATTACTATTTTTTTATGTCATCTATTAGCCATCTATGCTTTGTCTAGAAACAACAATTTAGAGATACAACGGAAGACATAAAAGAAGTATTCAAATGAAGACGGATGTGCAAAATGTACTTTTGCCAATGTGTCTGCGACTACATTTGCTTCTCTTTTCGTCCATACGACCTCCACTTCCTCAAATCTTTTTAGCCACTGCTGAATATCTCTTACGAGATTGTGATGAGGAAAACAAAGTTCCTTTCTTTGAATGATACGTGAGACTTTGATATTATCCCTTTCAAACACCACTTTGGTAAGTCCCCTTGACCACAGATGTTGTAATACTATTTTTTCCCCTTTTTGTTACACTAAATGTGAGAAAAAAATTCTTTAAAAAAAACTAAAGTTGATAAATGGTACAATTCCAGAAGAATGCATGGATTTCTTCTAGTTTTATTATTCTAATCACAATTTTTAGGTGAAATTGTGAAAAACTTTAATAAAAAATCACAATAAAAACCAAACCCACCAAAATCATTAAAACTCAAATCAACCCAAATTTTTAAGCGAATACATCCCCTAAATCAAACTACTATATATCTAAACTACTAAAAACGTAAAAAGTTGTTCTAAACTCTTCAAAATTCTTTTAATATTTGTGGTATTTTTTTAAAAACATCTGATGATATTTGTGGTATTTTGATTTTCTTTTTTGGTACTATTCCAAAAAATTACAAATGGAGTTTTTTTTTTTTTTTTTGGTTATTTAGTATATTTCACAAAAGTTTTTGAAAAAAAAATTTCGGACAAAGAGTGGTTTTGTGATCCGGAGAACATACCGTCTTTCATTGGTTCCCATCATCGTATCTCACAAAATTCTTCATTTCGTTTTCACAAAATGGAAACTCCATACCCGAAGCTCATCATCACTCCCTCGACGACTCGAATCGGATGGATCGGCATAGGCATGATGGGATCCGCCATGGTTTCTCATATCCTCGCCGCAGGCTATTCGGTCACCGTCTACGCTCGCCATCTCGGGAAGTCAAAGGATCTGCAATCCAAAGGGGCTCGTACAGCTAATACCCCTAAAGAGCTCGCTGAGACAAGCGACGTCGTGTTCACGATGGTCGGAGACGCTAACGACGTCCGATCTTTGCTTCTCGGTCCCGACGGTGTACTCTCTGGTCTCAAACCCGGTGGAGTCACCGTGGACATGACTAGTAGTAAGCCATCACTAGCGCGCGAGATTTATGCGGAGGCGAGGCGGAGGAATTGTTGGGCGGTGGACGCGCCTGTTTCTGGTGGAGCGGCCGGAGCGCGCGAAGGGACGTTAGCGATTTTCGCCGGCGGAGATTCGGAGGTGGTGGAGTGGTTGTCTCCGGTGATGAAGAATATGGGAACAGTGAGGTATATGGGAGAAGCAGGGAGTGGACAGAGCTGTAAGATTGGGAATCAGATTTGCGTTGGAAGCAATATGGTTGGACTCGCGGAAGGGATTGTGTTCGCCGAGAAAGCTGGTTTAGATCCAGTGAGATGGCTTGATTCGATTAAGGACGGTGCGGCTGGATCGGCGGTTATGCGGTTGTTTGGAAGGATGATGGCTGAGAGGGATAATCAAGCGACTGGTTTTGCGGAGTATATGGTTAAAGATTTGGGAATGGCGGCGGAGGAAAGTGAAATGGAGGAGGCGGTGGCGATGCCTGGGGCAGCTTTGAACAAACAGTTGTTTTCGGGAATGGTGGCGAATGGAGATGGCAAGTCAGGGTTTCAAGGTGTCGTCTCTGTAATTGGGAGACTTAACGGTATTTCTTGATACCGTTTGTTAACACTTTTGTGTCAATTGGACATAGCTTTGTCTTCGATTTGGTGTGTCGATTTTGATTTTGAACTGGGTAACAATAACGTCGAATATCAAACTGTTAGCACTATGAACAGAACCTTCCTGAGTCTCTTCGACTGCTAACACTCGAAGCTCTCTTCCTCGGATCCATTCCCTTGTCTTGTTGTCAATGATATCTTATAAATGCTAATCCTGCTGTGTATAGTAAAGACGGGGTTTAGTATGAGTCAAGAGTAAGGGTTTGCCATGTCTGGTCATTTCGTGTATGGATGAGAAAGTAACTCTCGGCTTGAAGGGTTCTTTTTGCTAGGAAGAAGGCAAGGAAGAACAGGGACCATAGCAGCACACAAATGCTTCAAAGAATGGTCACGAAGAATATGTTGCGTCGTTGGTTTATCTGCAGCCTCTTTCCACCTTGGTTAAGAGATAGAATCCTGTAAAATTGAATCTAGAATAAGAACCAGCTCCAAGTGCAAAACAAACAGAAAGATATCATCAACTCGACACTAAGCACTCACTAACCTGCAGCTCATAACCTGAAGCACTCAAAATACCAAAACCTTGTTGTACCTCCATTCACATGAAGTTTGAGAACTCGTCTTTCTTTTCTTTCCTCATAGTTATCTGGACACCAACCTCATAACCTGATTCCCCCTCAAGTTTGCTCGAACTTACGCAAGCACAGTCGAGTAAACTGGAGGCTGAAGCCATGTGCGAACAGCAAGAGAAACGATACAACAGCAACAATAAAAAGCCTTGCTCTCTTCTCACACGGATGGTCCTATTTATTAAGCTCAGAATTGCAGGAACAAACTTAATCAATCTCTAAACTCTAAAGAAATTAACAACATGAACATGTATTTTTTTTTAATAAAAGATGATAAACAATAAAGAATAGGACAAAACTGTTAGAATCTCTATCCGACTTGTGTGTGTGTGTTTTAGGAAAAAGGTTTACAAACAGTTGTATCATGTAAATGATACTGTGAAGCTAATACCACTCCAATTCTGTGTGGTTGTGTCTTTAAATGACACTAATATGACTTTTCTCTCATCATCACCTGTTGTGGATGATTCAAAACCCAAAAAAAAAATAAAATTGAATCGAATCCAAATCAATCGAGAGATTCTTTCCTTATTCCTTAATTCAACAATTCTAACCTCTCCCTGACACAACTTACTTTTCAATATTCAAGTTGCCTCTGCCTGCTATTCCAACTGTTTGACCGTGAATTCAGCCCTTCAACTATGCGTCGAGCCCGGTCAAGGGTCCTGTTAGTCCACTCATTAGGCTTATACCCTCTTCGAACTATTCTTTCAACCAACTCAAATGCATCTTCCGCTTGATTCATTACAACCCTTTTCAGCAGCATGTTGTACGTGAACATATCCAGAGGATAGCATTTCTCTATGACTTCATCTAGTCGCTTCAGTTCTCCTACCATCTCGATTCGTCCTGAGAATACTCCTATCAACTCACCAAGAGACTTCATCTCAGGGATCTTTTCTTCTACATCTCTCATCCTTGCCCATGCTTCATACACCCCTTTGCTCTTTATTGCACTGTATAAAAGGACATTACCGATGAAGGATGTAACACGGCGCCCGCTTTTCCTAAATTCATTGACTAATCCAACTGCCTCTACGTACCGTTCTTCGTTGCACAGTTTTTGTATGATTACTTCGTAACACTCAATACTAGGCTTTCTGCCTTCGCCCTTCATTTCTTCCAAGAAATGGATAGCATCATCCAATTTATTTGCTCTACAGAGGCCAACAATCATGACATTGTAAAGTCGTCCTTTGGCCTCACCTTTTTCACGCACGTCACGGAAAAAAAGAAGAGCATCAGCGATTTTCTCATTTTTAATATAACTCTGAAGCATGAGAATGTTTGAATCTAGTGTCGGTGTGATCCCATCTCTGTCCATCATATCATACACTAATCTTGCAAGTTTTGGTTTTCCGGCAAATCCAGCTCCTTCGATGAATAAGTTGTAGGCTCCAACTTTGTGTTCCCAAAAAGACAACTGAAACATTAGCAAAGTAGTAAATATGTTTTTGTCACCCGTTTCCATCTCACAAATACACCGAATAACATTTCGGTAGAGACTATGGACTGGGGTGTAACCCTTCTCCTGCATTTCAATGATAAGTTTAGCAGCCATGTCTCCCCTCTTTGATGTGATTGAGCCGTATATCAAGCTGACATACATTTTGAATGACGTTGCTACGCCACTTTTCTTGAGTATCTCATTAATCAAAATAGCATCCTCCACTTTTCCAACATCACAAAGATCTGATACAATCTTCCGACCAGATAAACCCTCAGGCAATAAGTTCCGTTCCGCGGCAACAGTAACCAGCTCTTTTGCCATTTCAGTTTTCCCTTTCCAGCACAAAGCATTGATAAGTATACTAAAAGTCTTCGTACCAGGACAGTACCCTCGGTCCATCGCCCCCTTCAAGACATCACAAGCTTGTCTGACACTTCCATGGGCACATAGAGCATCAATCAGATAGTTGTAAGACATGGCCGTAGGAGCAAAGCCAATTTCTGACCTCGACCGGTATAACTCGAGGGCTTCATCTACATATCCGGCTTTGCAAAGGAAGCACAAGGCTGCATTCATTGTTTTCTTATTAGGCAAAACTCCACGCGCTATCATCTCCGTCAGGATATCATAGACACTCCCGACATCGTTCTCCCTCAAAAGTTTACAGATCAAAGAGTTATACCTGAAAACTTCCGCTTCACAACCTTCTAAAGGACTAATCTTCTCCAAGAAATCCGCAGTGTTGTTCAACAATCCAGCTTTAATAAGATCCCTAATCCAAATGCTATAAGCACGGTCCATATGAACTGTACCCACCACTTTGATCTCGTCTAACAATTTAGTAGCTTCCTGAAACTTTTCTTTCGAACACAGAGCATCCACCAAAATGCCTAAGCCAGAACTGCATCCAGCAGGATCATTGCGGAGCAATGAGCGAAGATAAGCTTCAGCCTTATCAAGCTCACCTTGCTTACACAACTTCTTCACCAAAATCGAATGCGTTACAGCGCAGAGGAAGCCCCGAGCGGAGATTTGATCGAAGATAACATCAACAATATCAAAGCATTTCTCCTCCACAAGTGCATTCAAGAGTACATGATACCCAAATGAATCCAAATCCAAACCTCGAAATCTCATGTGACCAAAGTGCTGGAGAGCGATATGGATTCGACCAGCAACGGCATATCCAATGACAAGGGCATCGCAGAGACGGAGAGAATGTCTGTAACCATCGAACCGCACGCTACCGTCTAAGAAATCGGTAATAAGAGTCACATGCTTGGCGCTACGAAGGATCTTGAAGATGGCATGGAAAGTAGCACGCGTGTGATGGAAACCTGGCTGATGAGCTGCCCAATCGAAGAACTTGAGACATGAGAGGATATGGCTACGAGTGTGGTAAAGTACATCGAGGACGAATTTCTCAGTGAGACGGAGGCGGAGATTGGAGAGGTGGAGATAAAAAGCTCGATCATCTCCGTCGGTAGAAGGAGTTCGGAGGATTTCAAAGATCCGGTTGATTAACTGGCGGCTCTGTAGATGCACATCGCGCTTGAACCAGTCTTTAAACTCGCGAATGAGGATATCTCCGTCGGCGGCGACTGGAGCTTTCGCGTAGGAAGAGAAATGAGAAGGAGAAGAAAAAGCATCGCCGGTGGTTCCGGAGATATGGTTTCTGAGCGACGCCGAGAGCGATAGTATCCTCCGCCTGAGGAGCATTACTTTCTAATCGCATGATCTCTCGGCGGCGACGACCCCATAGCCAAAGAAGTCTTTGTTCGATTCCGATCCAACGAAAAACCCTAACTATTAACAACCAATCAGTAACGTCCACGTCACATTTGATGTCGTGGCTTTTATTTGAATTTACGAAAATGCCCTAATAGTTTAGTTACTAAAGAATATTTCCCGACTCGTTTTGATTCTCTTCTCCGTCGTGGAAAAGATGAGATCCAGGCTTTGTCTCCTCCTCCTTCTCTTCTTCGTCGTCGTCGTCTTCGGCGTCAACGCTCAGAGTCGGAGACCTAAAAATGTTCAGGTGGCGGTTAAGGCGAAGTGGCAGGGTACTCCTCTTCTTCTCGAGGCTGGGTAATGCTTTGTTATTTTATTTCATCATTTTCTCGAACGCCATTGTTACTTCTCTTGCGCTTCGACAGTGAATCTTTCTTTTGATTTTGTGATAGTGAGTTGATTTCGAAAGAATCGAAGCAGCTGTTCTGGGAGTTCACTGATGCTTGGATTGGTTCCGATGGAGAGACTGGTGATTCCGATTGTAAATCCGCTAGAGATTGCATCCTTAAGATATCTAAACAGGCATCAACTCTATTGGCTCAACCTGTGGCTTCTCTCTTCCATTTCTCCCTTACTCTGAGATCTGCATCGCCCAGGCTTGTGCTCTACCGTCAGTTAGCTGATGAGTCTTTATCTTCTTTCCCTCACGGCGATGATCTCACTGATTCCTCTGCTACTCACTGCTGTTGGGTCGATACTGGCTCTTCCCTCTTTTACGACGTTGCGGATCTCCATTCCTGGCTCGCCTCTCCTCCTGCGTATGCACTGATGCTGTCTCTTCTTTTTCTCTTTTGAATTTGCGTTATCTAATCTGCATTTAGTTTGGATGCCAGTGCTGGAGATGCGATTCAGGGGCCTGAGCTCTTCGACTTTGATCACGTTCATTTTGATTCAAAAACCGGAAGCCCAGTTGCCGTTCTCTATGGAGCTGTGGGGGCTGATTGCTTTAGGAAATTTCACCTCTTGCTTGCTAAAGCAGCCACAGAGGTCGTCTCTCTTTCTCCTAGGAAACTTGGTCTTAATTTTTGAAAAACTATTATTGGGTAAGAAACGGGAGGCTTTTCCTCAATCATGAGGATCGAGTTTGAGAAGTAATGTTGTATGGGGTTGAAATTTTTTCTTTTTCTGCTGGTTTGGTAAAACAACTTAAGGATCCATAATCCAAGTGTTCCTTTTGTTGCGTCTTTTTGCCTTTGTTGTGTGCATTCTTCTAATGCATCCTTGGTTTCCTACAGGGAAAAGTTACGTATGTTGTTAGACCAGTATTACCTTCAGGTTGTGAAGGCAAAACTAGTCCCTGTGGTGCCATCGGGGCAAGGGATAATGTTAGCTTAGCTGGTTATGGTGTGGAGCTTGCTTTGAAGAACATGGAGTACAAGGCAATGGATGATAGTGCTATAAAGAAAGGTTAGAGTTAGCTTTAATCATTTCACCACTCGAATATTTGAGAGCAAAAGCTTACTTTTATCGGTTACTTATTCGCTATCTTCTTCTCCGGTAGCTGTGAATTAGCTACTCATTAAGTGTTTTTGCTATGAGTTTCAGGTATCACTCTTGAAGATCCAAGGACCGAAGATCTTAGTCAAGATGTTAGGGGCTTTATATTCTCAAAAATCCTGGTACGTTTGGTTTGTAACGTAACTAGGATATTATATTGAATCACTTCTTCCAAAAATTAGTTTGTTTGATTCGCACGGATGCATAGATGCTTGCACAAATGAAGTTGTGTTTTTAATGAATATGGGATGGACAAAGATAGGAGTTGGATGATGGAAAAAAGTTTTGTAGGTTTCATCTTCAGTAGGGTGGTCATTAGGGTTAGCGCTCATTTTTTGCAGGACAGGAAACCGGAGCTACGATCAGAAATCATGGCTTTTAGGGATTATCTCCTATCATCAACTGTATCAGACACGCTTGATGTTTGGGAGCTCAAAGGTAGTTCTGCATGCTGCTTGTTTTGCTTGGTGATGACATAAGTTAATGAAGTGTTTCCTAATTTATTTCCATTCCACAGATTTAGGACACCAAACAGCCCAGAGAATAGTCCATGCATCTGATCCTTTGCAATCTATGCAAGAAATTAATCAAAACTTCCCAAGTGTAGTTTCTTCACTATCCCGCATGAAGGTATGCTATCTTTTGTTGATGCTGCACTGGTGGTTGAATTGTTTTCTTGTTGTTCTTCTGATTTTTTTATGTCTGGTTCATTCTTGTAGCTCAATGAATCAATCAAAGACGAGATACTTTCGAACCAGAGAATGATTCCTCCTGGCAAGGCTTTGTTGGCTCTGAATGGTGCCCTGTTGAACGTCGAGGATATGGACTTATACATGTAATACTATTTTGCCCATTTTGATATTTTTGCCTTAATTTAGACACACTGAGGTGCACTAGTGTCAATCTTCTTTTTCTTGTCTTGGGGATTTTCTTATTTATAATGGCTGAAATTCTGTTATTTTTTCCTCGCTTGATACTCTTCCCCAAGCCCACTTTAGCTTGAGTATGGCAGACCTAGTTTCCCGTCTCTCAGTTCACTTACGTTTTGATATGCCAGTTTGTGCTGTATTGCTATGTTATGGAATTCCACTTACTCTTTCTATAAGTTAACATGTCTACGTTGTTTCTTTCCGTTTCCCATGATTGTCTAATACTTCTGTCTGCAGGTTGATGGATTTGGCTCATCAGGAGTTGTCCCTGGCCAACCAGTTTTCGAAGCTTAAGGTACTCTTTTACTGACTGTGCACCTAATCATTTGGGCTAGTGCTGTATTATACAGGATGGTCCTAAGTTTTATAATGTAGTGTTTCGCCTCTTGTTTGATGTGTGTACATCGTAGAAAGAAAAAAGCAGAGTTGTGGTTTATACAACAAGAAGAGAAATTAAAACAATACAAATTGACGAATATTTCTCGTCTATTTAGGACACAGTGTTCTGATACTTTTGAACTTATTTGTGCAATTGTCAGATACCTGATGGAGCCATACAAAAACTTCTACTAACTACCCCTCTCCCTGAGCCTGATTCATATCGGGTTGATTTTCGTTCTGTTCATGTTAACTATCTCAACAATCTGGAGGAAGATGATATTTACAAGCGCTGGCGGAGTAATATTAACGAGGTAAGTAGTGTAGCAGACATTTTCTTTATAATTGAGATACATTTGATTTTTTTTTTGTGAGCTAAGTACCATTTGGGATATAATCTCTCTAATGTCTTGTGTTTCTCTCACATTGTAATAAGATTTTGATGCCTGCCTTCCCTGGGCAACTACGCTACATCCGAAAGAACCTATTCCATGCAGTTTATGTCATTGATCCAGCCACTGCCTGCGGGCTTGAGGCAAGTCTCATATCCGCCCTTTCCTGGCCACCTGGCCATTCGTCCCTTATTTATGAGTACAGAGATTTGAAATCACTATTGTTGGATCTTGACAGGCCATTGACACTCTCAGATCCTTATATGAAAATCAACTCCCTGTGAGATTTGGGGTGATATTATATTCCACTCAGTTAATCAAGACAATCGAGGAGAATGGTGGTCAAATCCAAATTTCTGATGCAGTGACTAATGCCCATGCTAAAGAGGACATATCAACTATGGTATTAACAGTCTTTAGACTATAAATTTCCTGTAATCATTCCAACCTTAATTTTTTTTTGGCACTAGGTAGCTTGTTGTTCTTAATATTATATAGATATACTATTTTGTTTGGGTATGAAACTAGAATGATGCTTTTTCTGATGAAAAACTCTGCTTGCAGATCATACGTCTTTTTCTGTACATCAAGGAGCACCATGGGATTCACACAGCTTTTCAGTTTTTGGGAAATGTAATAGACAACACTTGCCTCATAGCTATACACATCTTGTTTGTTTCTCACTGTTGTTTGTTTCTAACTGGTCATTGTCATTTTCTGTTGTGATTTCAAGTATCCCAAACATAAGTTGCTGACTGTGTTCAGGTTGGTTAATAGGTAAACACCTTAAAGACTGAATCTTCTGAAGAGGAAATTGAACAGCAGCATGTCGATGGAGCATTTGTTGACACAATTTTGTAAGTACCATGGACATTTAAAATCATTATCATTTAATTGCAGATCTTTTTATTTCCTATCTTCACATAAAATTTGGATTGTATACCCTAAAGTTGGGTCTTTTTTATTCTAGACCAAAGGTTAAATCACCCCCTCAGGATATATTGCTGAAACTGCAACAAGAAAACACTTTGAAGGAGGCAGCTGAAGCAAGCTCCATGTTTGTATTTAAGCTGGGTCTGGCGAAACTGAAGTGTTCCTTTTTAATGAATGGCCTCGTCTTTGATTCTATTGAGGTATTTTGTGCATACTTTTAATATATTGAGGTTCCCATATTGTGGTGGCTTATTGCAAGCACGCATCTAATTAGTCATAACAGTTGTACATGCAAACCATTTTGCTAATTCAGTCTGCATCAACTTTAATGTCTGCATAGTAAGAGCTTTTAAGTTTCTAGCGCTGTAATTTTCTGAAGTATATTGAAAATTGGTTCATGATGCTAGCTCTTGTCTCTCCAGGAAGAAACTCTTTTAAATGCCATGAATGATGAGCTTCCCAAAATACAAGAACAAGTTTATTATGGCCAAATAGAATCCCGTACGAATGTTTTGGACAAATTTCTTTCGGAGAGTGGTCTTAGCCGGTATAATCCACAGGTAGGGAGTTTCACAGGCAGCATATTTTGTATCTATGTTTACATGTTTGCTCATTACTTTTTCCAAGAAAGTCTGCCTTCTCGTAATTGCTGTTTTTAGATTTTAAGCGGAGGAAAGAACAAACCGAAGTATGTGTCGCTGGCTTCATCTACCAGTAGGGGGGAATCTATGCTGGATGATGTTAACTACTTGCATTCTCCTAAAAGTAAGTAACCGTGCATGTATATAGTTAACAGCATCTTATCCATATCCAAACTCACTTGACATGTTTTTCTTATCTGACAATTCCAGCTTCAGATGATGTGAAGTATGTGACTCATCTCCTTGCTGTTGATGTCACAACGAAGAAAGGAATGAAATTATTACATGAAGGAGTTCGTTACCTGGTTAGTCAATGTATTAATAGCTTCCTTTCAGCTCTTCACCCGTTTTCTCAACCCTCAGTTGGATCCACACGCACGTACATGTTCTTGCTTTTTCATTCAGATTGGAGGTTCCAAAAGTGCTCGTATTGGAGTTTTATTTAGTACAAGCCGGAATGCTGACCCATATAGTCTTCTGTTTATGAAGTTTTTTGAAGTTACTGCATCATCATTTAGGTTCGTGATTTTTTGTTTACATGTGATAGGTAATGTGCTCTAGCAGATCCTTTAAATTGTGTCATTTCGAACCCTTAATCTCTGCTTGTTATGTTTGTTGTCTAATTGTTGCAGTCATAAAGAAAAGGTGCTATACTTCCTGGATAAACTATGCCTGTTTTATGAGCGTGAATATCTATTTAAAACATCAGTGGATTCAGCTAGCTCTAAAATGCTTACTGATAAAGTCCTTGAGCTTGCTGAGGAGTATGGGTTGTCTTCTAAGGCATACCAATCTTGTCTTGTTGAATCTTTGGATGAGGAACTACTTATGCGTTTGACAAAGGTTATGCCGCTTTAGAAATTTCCAATCATACCTAAAAAACATGAATCAACCAATCTTCAATTTTCCTATACAACACTAACGATGTTAAACCATTGATTTTGCCTAAAATTTTCATGCAGGTCGCTCAATTTTTGTCTTGGGAATTCGGGCTTCACTCTGATGCAAATGCAATTATTTCAAACGGAAGGGTGTGTAAATTACTTTTTAATCTTTTTCTGCTTATTATACAGATGACTTTTTACTATTTGCGTACTCTTAGTGTAGTTCCAATTGTATATTTATGAACCATCATCAGATTCAATTGTATATTTGGTAGGTGATATTTCCTGTTGATGAGAGGACATTTTTGGGTCATGATTTAGACCTGCTTGAGTCAATGGAGTTTAATCAAAGAGTAAAGCCCCTTCAAGAAATTATTGAAGGCATTGAATGGCAGGGTTTGGATCCTGATTTGTTGACAAGGTCTCTCGTTAATGCTCAAACGGTTTCTCTTTCCCTTCAGCCGAACAAAAACTTAAACTGAATTTTTGTAGTTGTTATGCTTGTTCTTGTCTGCTTTTCCCCCTAGTTCGAGTTTCATGGGTCAAATTGACTTGATGATACCCTCACCCTATGCACCTGATCTATTTCTTTATCATGTCCTTTTTCTGTTCCTTTTAAAGGTGGCTCTTGCTTCTTAGCTTTTGATAGTGTACGATATTGGCATTATTGCCTCTCTAGGCTGATATTTCCTCTCATAAATTCTTCTTCAAGGAGGGATGAGTCCATGTATGTTTTGAGATAGCTGATCGGATATGTTTTTTCTTTTGTGACACTTGCAGTAAATACTTTAGCGATGTCTTCATGATTGTGTCATCTGCAATGGCAACACGGGACCGTAGTTCTGAAAGTGCACGATTTGAGGTGTTGAGTTCGGATTACAGGTATGTATATTGGATATGTTGGTAGTTGATTTGCTTTTCGACCTTGTTGAAATTTAAGACTGCAACTAGTATGTATGTACATTTTGTAGTGCGGTTATGCTGGGAAATGAAAATGCAACTATACACATTGATGCTGTTATCGATCCTTTAAGCCCCACTGGTCAAAAACTAGCATCACTTCTTCAAGTTCTACAGAAACATGTTGAGACAAGCATGAGGATTGTTCTGAATCCCATGGTGAGTAAAACCTATACTGTGAACTTATCATTAGAAATCATGAGAATGTCAAATTTGATGTTTTGAGTTCAAAGGGCTTATTCTTCTGACGTTATATGTGGGTACTATCACTCTTGTTAAAGTCAATATTCATATGATGCTGTATATTGATGTGGTTAATTATGGATATTTTCAAGTATAATCTGTTCAAGAATCGTTGGTTCTTGTTTTAGTCAAAGAACCAGTAGTTCTTATTGGGAAAATAATACATGTTGTTCATGTTTCTGACTTAGAGTTCTTAATTCTTATTGGCAGAGTTCCCTTGTGGACATTCCTTTGAAGAATTATTACAGATATGTCTTACCCAGTACGGTATGTTAATTGAAAAGATCTTAAAATTACATGATGGTCTGGTATTGTTACATTTCCTGATCAAATATTCATTTTGCTATTTCTTTTTCAGGATGATTACAGCAGTACAGGCTTTGATGTAGATGGACCTAAGGCATTTTTCGCAAATATGCCATTGTCAAAGACACTTACCATGAATCTTGATGTTCCAGAGCCGTGGCTTGTTGAACCAGTAATCGCCATGTATGGTATCTTTTACTGAAAAAGAAAAGCGGACTATGCTGCTTCTTTTTAGCTCGAATTTTTTCACTTCGTTTAGCGCATGCAGTTCACTAATTTTTGCTTAGTCCTGACTTTCTACTTTCTTTTCTCTCTTCCGGATTTGTCCTTTTCCAGTCATGATCTTGATAATATTTTGCTTGAGAACCTGGGAGATACCACTACACTGCAGGCAGTTTTCGAGGTTGAATCTCTTGTTCTTACAGGTTAGGTTTTTTAAACTTATTCTTCTACTAGCAGTGTTTTTCTCATGTTTTTATTAACATAACCCTTTGCACAGGCCATTGCTCAGAAAAAGATCATGAGCCTCCTCGTGGCCTTCAGCTGATTCTGGGAACCAAAAATAGACCGCATTTGGTTGATACTCTCGTAATGGCCAATTTGGGTTATTGGCAGATGAAAGTATCCCCTGGGGTTTGGTATTTGCAACTTGCTCCGGGTAGAAGTTCTGAGCTATATGTTTTGAAAGGTAGCACTGACGGGAGTCAAGATCAGTCCTCGCTGAAACGTATTACCATCGATGATCTGCGTGGTAAAGTTGTTCATTTAGAAGTAGTTAAGAAAAAGGGTAAGGAACATGAAAAGCTGCTAGTACCTACAGACGGTGATGATGGTGTGCAGCAAAACAACGAAGTAAGTGCTTACTCAAATAGAAGATTTACATAAAATATATTGGTCCTTGGAAAGTGCTCGTAATTTATTCTCCAATAACACTCCTTTATTTAGCGGGGAAGCTGGAACTCAAATTTCTTGAAATGGGCGTCTGGTTTTGTTGGTGGTCGTCAACAATCGATGAAGGCAGGTACCAAAAAGGTGAATAGCTTCTGTAATCTGGACTAACTTTTATGCATGTTATAAACTTGTCGCGTCTCACCTGCACATTATTTCTAACATGTGGATTACTTTTGAAACAGTTTTAATGTTGTGATTTCTATTTTTTCATCCTTTCAGGATCTTGAGAAGGGTGGACGACATGGGAAAACAATAAATATATTCTCCATTGCTTCTGGGCATTTGTAAGTGGACATCTTCTCCGAACTACCTTACCACATTCATTGACTTAATAAAAATCGAGCTTATTGAACCATTAAGCTAGGAAAAAAGATTTGTAAGCTATATGCGCAGAGACATTATAAATAATCTTGAATTACTTATAAGTGTATCATGCATATGAAAAAGAAAATCATGTATGGTATTTCGACGTCTATATGTGGTTATTATGTATAAAAATGTTAAGTATATAATGTGAACAGAAAAGTTTAGTATATCTTCCTTTCTAATGCCAAGGCACTGCGTTTGACAGATATGAACGTTTCCTTAAGATCATGATTCTCAGTGTCTTGAAGAACACCAATCGTCCTGTAAAATTCTGGTTTATCAAGAATTATCTCTCTCCTCAATTTAAGGTTGGTTCATTTTGTACTTTGCATACACATAAATTTAAGTTTTACATGGTGGACCCATCACTAGTTTTTTAAACCCCTTTAACTTTGTGTATCGCTCTGTACTCCTGCAGGATGTGATTCCGCATATGGCACAAGAATACAACTTTGAGTATGAGCTGATTACATACAAATGGCCTTCCTGGTTGCATAAACAGAAAGAAAAGCAAAGAATTATTTGGGCCTACAAAATACTTTTCCTTGATGTTATATTTCCTCTCTCATTGGAAAAGGTTCGGATCATCATATCAGATCTTCATTTTTTACTTGTGATTTTTATGCTTGGAAGATGCCACTATATGACATTCTACATGTGTTCTGTAGGTTATATTTGTCGACGCCGATCAAATCATAAGGACAGACATGGGAGAACTGTATGATATGGATATTAAAGGAAGACCTCTTGCGTATACTCCTTTTTGTGACAACAACAAAGAAATGGATGGCTATCGATTTTGGAGACAGGTAGACATTAATCTGTTTTATTTCTTGTAGATGTGATTGGTTTCCTTTCTCTTAGATTCTCAATTTCTTGGAACAGGGTTTCTGGAAAGAACATTTACGTGGCAGACCATACCATATCAGGTATACAAACATAACTTCACTTGAATCTCAATAATATGTTTGTTTTTTCAATTCTTGATGTACGTTGTTCTATCTGTAGTGCTCTGTACGTTGTTGACTTGGTTAAATTCCGAGAGACAGCAGCAGGAGATAATCTAAGAGTATTCTATGAGACGCTTAGCAAGGATCCAAACAGTTTGTCCAACCTAGATCAGGCAAGTTGTTCATATTGGTTATCTATATTTTCTTTTTTGCTTTGAACCCATTCTTTCTTTGAGATTCTGAAGTATAATCTATGGGCCTGCTTTCGATGGGGCAGTGACCCTGTTTATACCACCGTTTTCCAAGTTGAACAATGTTTTACCGCTACCATCATACTATGCTCTGAATCTCTAGATCATTATTACTACTGGTTTGGCTTATCTTCTTCAGTTCAAACTTGTTGATGGCATTATCTTGTTTCAGGATCTTCCGAATTATGCTCAGCATACTGTTCCAATATTTTCACTTCCCCAAGAGTGGTTGTGGTGTGAATCCTGGTGTGGAAACGCCACAAAAGCCAAGGCCAGAACCATCGATCTTTGCAATAATCCCATGACAAAGGAACCAAAGCTTCAGGTAAATATGATGGCTTTTCTAATAACACTTATCTAGATGCATCCAAGTTTCCCTATGAGGTTTATTTTCCGCATCTACGACAAACAATGACAAAGTGTTTGTTAAATATGGTGGTAAATTCTGCAGGGTGCCCGAAGAATTGTAACTGAATGGCCCGATCTTGATCTCGAGGCACGGAAATTCACAGCAAAAATCTTGGGTGAAGATGTGGAACTCAACGAGCCAGTAGCTCCGGCTACAGAAAAGCCTAACCCTCCTCCATCAAGTGACATCTCTGAAGATTCAGAACAAGACTTGGAATCTAAAGCCGAACTGTAAACGCAAATTCCTCAAGTTTCAAAAGAAGAGAAGAAGACAGCAAATCATGGGTTATTGATTGGTAAGATTTGTAGTTTTGTAGTTGCAGTTTTAAGACATATCTCAGAAAAACTAGACAGAACCTAAGAGTCTTCCTTTACTTTTGAGAAGTGTAACTTCTGCATAGTGAACATTATAAAATCAATAGCTATATTTCAATCTCAGCATTATTATTAGTTATTACCTTCAACACAGTGTTTGGTAAGTTTTTACCATTATGGTGAGAGATGCAGAAAGCCAAATCGAGACAAAAGCAGAGTGGTAACACTTTATTAGTGATCTATGTCTTATCAACTAAACCAGAATATTTAACCAAACCAAACTAGTTAAAAATAGTGTGAAAATAGTTAAAAGTAGGGCGACATATTTTCAAAACCAGAATATCCAAACCAAACTCATCCAAATAAGGTACTGAACCCGAACCGTACCCAACATAAAAACCGAATTAATCGTGTGTCATGGTAGTTTGGATATCAGGTATTATCTGAATGCGATCCCAACAGATATTAAAAAAAACCTGAAAGTTCGAAAAATCGAACCGAATCGAATGGGTACGTGAACACCAAGCAGCGCCAGCCTAGTTAAAAGAAGAAATATAACAATGAAACTCATCCCAAAATCTCAACTTGGTTCGAATTAAACCAAAAAACTAAAAAGATAAACCGAACCGAATTTCGAATCCACATGTGTCAGCGTCTGGACTATGAGCACCACGTGTCCTCGGAGCATAGAAACATTTGCACAGTTACAATTTTCAGCAATCCAATCCATAAAATCTCCATCATCTTCATCTCTCTCTCTTGTATGTTAATGGACTCATCCACACGAATTTCTACCATTGAAATCATAAATTTGCATGAAACCCTAAATTTCTGCTATTGATTCCATAACATCGTTAAGAAAAAATGGAGGGTTCGTCGTCGGCGATCGCAAGGAAGACATGGGAGCTTGAAAACAACATTCTAACAGTTGAACCACCTGATTCAACCTCCGACGCCATCTTCTATTACGACGACACTGCACAGACTAAGTTTCAACAGGAGAAACCATGGGCTAACGATCCTCACTACTTTAAGCGAGTCAAAATCTCAGCGCTCGCTCTTCTTAAGATGGTGGTTCATGCTCGATCAGGTGGCACAATAGAGATCATGGGTCTTATGCAAGGTAAGACAGATGGTGATTCCATCATTGTTATGGATGCTTTCGCTTTGCCTGTGGAAGGAACTGAAACAAGGGTTAATGCTCAAGCTGATGCCTATGAGTATATGGTTGAGTATTCACAGACGAACAAGCTCGTAAGTTCATTTCGTAGCTTCCTTGATACTATATGGTTGCTTAATGTGAATCAATTTTGTGGAAATTGCTTAGTTAGAGCTAGGTTTTGCCTTTAGGATATCTTTGTGTGTTTAGAGACTTGGAGGATTCAATCTGTTGATTTTAGCAATTCAGAATTGTGTTAATTTCTTCGGATAAGTCGAATCGAAAAATTTTGTGTTCCGGTTATTATTGCAGAGTCTTGTGGTGTGACAATGGGGTTTAAGAAGCTCTTAAGTCTCAATTTTTAAGGTATATTTTGACTGATTAGGCTGGGAGATTGGAGAATGTTGTTGGATGGTATCACTCTCACCCTGGATATGGATGCTGGCTCTCGGGTATTGACGTTTCTACGCAGCGGCTTAACCAACAATATCAGGAGCCTTTTTTAGCTGTCGTTATTGATCCCACGAGGACTGTTTCGGCTGGTAAGGTTGAGATTGGAGCATTCAGAACATATTCAGAAGGGTATAAGCCTCCGGATGAACCTGTTTCTGAGTATCAGACTATTCCGTTAAACAAAATCGAGGACTTTGGTGTTCACTGCAAACAGGTACTTTTGTATTATCATTTTTCTTGATCTTTATGGAAGCTGGCAACAGGATTCTTATGTTTTGACTATTGATTTTGGCAGTACTATTCGTTGGATATCACTTATTTCAAGTCGTCTCTGGATAGTCACCTTCTGGATCTCCTATGGAACAAGTATTGGGTGAACACTCTTTCTTCCTCCCCACTGCTGGGAAATGGAGACTATGTTGCTGGACAAATATCAGACTTGGGTAAACTCTTGGATGTAGCATATGAGAAAAAACATTGTTCTAGTCATAGTCTGCGTTGTATTGTGTCTTAATTGTTTCATAATTTTGCCATTTGAAGCTGAGAAGCTTGAGCAAGCGGAGAATCATCTGACTCATTCTCGTTTTGGAGGAATCGTGCCATCATCCCTTCATAGGAAAAAAGAGGTAAGTGTGAGTGGCTCATCAAATATTCATTTGCTCTGCCCTTAACTCCCCTCCTCTCTACTTTTTAGCTATCTGGGACTTGTACATCTAGCGAACTAAATTCGCCGTCAATATTACGTTTTGCTACTTCGATGATAGGTCGTCAACTTTTCTGGTTTTTGGGACTTGTGAGTGTTTCGCTTAGTTGAAAGAAGAAAATTGAGCAGATGTATAACTTTCGAGAAATGTTATCGGGTGTTTTGTGTAGTCGGAAGGATAAATTCTCGTATCTTTGTCTTGCTTCTTTAAAGATCCCACTTGACCTGTGTTGTGTATCACTTTCAGGATGAGTCTCAATTAACCAAAATAACTCGGGATAGCTCAAAGATAACTGTCGAACAGGTCCATGGACTCATGTCACAGGTGAGTAATAAATCTGAAACGTAATGATTGTTTGTTTATCTTCCCTTAAGCTTCATGGATCATAAGGGATGCCGTCAATGTTGTAGGTTATCAAAGACATATTATTCAACTCAGTGCACCAATGCAGCAAATCTCCTACAGACTCATCAGATCCAGAGCCTATGATTACATCTTGAAGTTGCACTTCTTTTGGTTTCTAGCTTCGAGCATTTGCCATTATCTTAGTTTGTGTAGCTTCCTTCTCGTTTCGTTGTGTAAGAATCTAAGCTTAAGGCAGAGAGTGAATTGGATAAGTTTAACATGAATTTATACATGGTTGATGAAACCAGAGACCAATGATTTTAAGTGGTGTTTTGCTATCCTACGCTTCCCCGAGCTTCTTCGGCTCTGCAGAAATGGCGCAAAAGTTGTCGGGGTAAAGCGAGTGAAAGTTTCTCCTGCAATACTGGATCTGTTGCTCTTGATCTCCAAAATTTATCAGCCTTAGAAGATTTACTCCATTATAGTCTCAGATAAGCTTATGCCTACTTCTTTTCTTGATCTGTATCCGATGAGGTTGAGAAATTGCGTCATGGTTTTTGTCACTTGCGCAATTTCAAATTTATGATGAAAGCTTCACATGCAAGCAGTAGAAACCGTTACAAACTGAAGCAGAGAATCAGGAAGATAACTCTTATGTGTCACATGTACCATGTTTTGGCTTAGAGCCTTTGTATATAATATGGTCTTCCATATTAACAATCTATACATGTGAAGACAGAAGAAAACAATATGAGAATCCATATCGAACTATGGGCGTTGATGGCTGCAGTGGCGGCTTCTGTCCTGTTACAGCAGCCTGAGCTGGTGAATGGACAAGCTCGAGTTCCGGCTATGTTTGTGCTCGGTGATTCGCTGGTTGATGTTGGGAACAACAACTTTCTAGCATCCATAGCTCGAGCCAATTACTTGCCGTATGGCATCGACTTAAACTTCCGTCCTACTGGCAGATTTAGCAACGGCATGAATTTCATCGATATGCTCGGTAAAGATAAGTTTTTCTTTGTCGAAATTGAGTTTTTATGAGTGCATCTCTCATGTTACTGAAAGACACATAAACTGTTCTGTCCAACAGCTCAGTTGTTAGAAATCCCGTCGCCTCCTGCTTTTGCGGATCCAATGACATCAGGGAACAGAATCCTCGGGGGAGTTAACTTTGCGTCTGCAGCTGCTGGCATCCTCGACGAATCAGGCCAACACTATGTAACTTCTGAGTTTGTGCCATCACTGTTAATTACAAGATACGGTGATGTGTATCGTATTGATAGACCGAGAGTTATGATGGCTTTGATGTGCAGGGAGATAGGTTCAGCCTGAGCCAGCAAGTTGTGAACCTAGAGACGACGCTGAGCCAGTTGAGAACGATGATGAGTCCGCAAAACTTTACGGATTACCTAACAAAATCAATTGTGATTCTCGTTTTTGGAAGCAATGACTATATCAACAACTACCTTATGCCTAATCTATACTCCTCCAGTTTCAGATACAGACCGCCTGAGTTTGCCAACCTTCTTCTCAATCAATACGCTAGACAACTTCTTGTATGATATACATAAAATCTTCATATAAATAGTACTATACTTCAATGAATCTTTCTGATAAATATTTGAATCTATGTTTAGACTCTCTACAGCCTGGGTCTAAGGAAAGTATTTATACCTGGCGTAGGACCACTAGGCTGCATACCAAACCAACGAGCTACCGGCAGTGCACCACTTGGGAGATGCGTTGACAGTGTGAACCAAATTCTAGGTACATTTAACCAAGGGCTGAGATCACTTGTTGACCAGCTGAACCAGCAATCACCTGGAGCCCTCTATGTATATGGCAACACATATGGCGCAGTTGGTGACATCTTAAACAACCCAGCTGCTTACGGTATACCTCCTCGTAGATAATATGGCTGCTATGGGTGTTTTCTTCGATGCTTTCCATTCTGATCAAATGAGGTTTATATGGTGCAGGATTCAGCGTGGTGGACAGGGCTTGTTGCGGGATAGGGAGGAACCAAGGACAAATCACGTGTATTCCGTTGCAGAACCCTTGTCCTAACAGGTCCCAATATGTCTTTTGGGATGCATTCCATCCTACTCAGACTGCTAACTCCATTCTGGTTAGACGAGCCTTCTATGGCCCACCTTCCGACGCATATCCTGTCAATATCCAACAGATGACTCTCCTTCACTAGTACTTTTTAGTGTGTTTCTCGGTCTAGAAGTTTTATGTTATGAAAGCTTGAACCTGTTTATCAAGCTGAAACCAAAATGCTTTTACCGCAAAATAACGTGTGCTAATGACAATGGGCAGAAGCCCCATGATTTAGAAGTCTTAAGAGGGCATGTTAGTTTCAAGAACAGAACATGCCAGGTTTGTTTGCACCAAAAATTCCGGAAACAGTAAAAACATTCATGGTCAATTTACTCCATTCCTACTTCCGTCAGCTCATTAAACCCACTCCAGCCCTAACTGCGGTGGATCGGCCTTTGGATATGAAGTAATTCCTTGCGCTGCAGTAACATCTTCACCTGTTATCCTATGCCAGCCCATGATGTGTGGAAGAGCAAACTGCACACAATACAAAATCTGGTAAAGAAACAATCACAATGTACTTGATTCAGATTCATGCACTGAAAGACTAAAAACTGACAGAACTGCAATGCTCTTTTAAGTTTCTAGCCAATGTTTTTGGTTCTTGAGTTGACAAAAAAGTAATAGAACAGATAGAAGACATTATTAAAATCATATCTTACACTAAAAGATGTCTTCAATACTGCAAATTCAGCTGTTGTGACAGGAACCACAAAAAATTCATTGCTTTTGAGGATGCTGTTGTTAACGCCTGCAATAAAACCCCATAGGTTAAATGTCTGTGTATCATTCGTTTTTATTAGAAAGATAGCTATTCCAAGCGCTTTAACATTACTATCAAACCGATACAAATGTAAGCTTTGAAAATTTACTTAATAGAACACTCACAAAACTCAGAGTTTCAGTAGTATTCAGACTGATCTACCGTTAGTTATATAAGTTATAGAAGCCTTACTCAATGAAATGAAGTAGCCGCTACCATTTGCGTGTGGCTTAATTGACAATGACTTCCTGACTTGACCAGCATTACTGAGAGGAATTAACGACACGTGTATGTCAAGAAGACGAAATTGCTAAAATCAAAGCGCGTATCTGCAAGAATTCAGCAAATAAAGATCATGTATTGAAAAGCAAACAAACCTTGATTTCATGGAAGGGTCATGGAAAAACTCAGAGCTGTCAGTGGAACCCATGCTGATCAAGGAACCAACTTCCGTAGGCGACAAAGCAAACATCTACAACATATAATGTAGCAAACAAAACCATATCTTTCAGTCAAGAAAGATATGATTGATAGTATACAAAAAGAGAGAGAGAGAGAGAGAGGCATAGACACAAACCTGTCTCTTCTCCCAATCATACTTGCGTTCACCAACAGCAGGCATAAAAGTCATCATCATGACTCCACGACGATCTATCCTAACGTTTCCAGACTAAAAATTGTACAGAGAAAGTGATGAGAATCTTCATAAGTCTTCAAGTACTCACACACACACACAGACACAGACACACACAGACACAGACACACACACATACAGAGACACACACACGCAGAGACAAAAACACACAAACACACACACAAACACAAACACACACAGACATAAATGGGGTTGTTTTGAGCATACCTCGACCTTGATGAAAGTAGGAAGAACAGGTTGAACAGAGAGAGCAGCTTTTCCTTTGAAAATAGCATAAGGTGCGTACACTCTACCACTAGGCTTTGCAGCATCTTTGAAATGTAATGGCAAACCAAATTAGGGCAAAACATGTTAAAACACACAGACAAACAAACAAAGCACTTACCTTTGACAGAGAAACGACGTCCGATGTTGGTCGAAGAATCTGTCTTCGTCGCAAAACTACGAAACGTTGAAGCTTTGAAATTCCCTTGGTCGCAAAGGCTCCTGCTTTAACCAAACACAAGACAAACCCAGAGACGCCATTAGAGAGAAATGGGTTTCGAGAATCTGAAATTTCTCAAAAGAAACGAGAGAATTAGGGCAAACCTGGAGAGCAAAGTTCGAGCTTGCTTCATCATCTTCTTCTACTTTACTATGCTCAAAGAGAGAGAGAGAGTCGAGAACTTGGTGTCACTTCGGGTTTTTCACTGAGGTTTTATGATTTATCCAACACGGGTTTTATCCATACCCGTTTGCATATAACCCGACCCGGTCCATATATTTATTATTTTAACAGCCCAATGGGCTTTTAATTTGAGGCCCAGTTTTTTTTAAAAGGAAACATCTCAGATTTAGAGAAAGACGAATCTGGAAAGCTGAAGCTGAAGAAGAAGACGACACCAAAAACTATGGCAGACTCCGATTGAACTCGGAGATCTTTCGAGCATTTTGATTTTTCTTCTTTCTCGGAGTTAAAAGATCTTTGAAGCAGAAGCAAATTGTTTTTGTATTAGGTTTAAGGGATTGAGCAATTTTTGTTTCAATGGCCGACATTTCCATTGACGCATTGGTATGCTTTTCGTCTTTCTTTTGCTTCTCCTTTCGAATTTCGATTTATAATCGTGGTTTATCTCATTCATGGATCATGGATCGTGCGTTATTGATCGAAGTATGTTTGTGATTTATTCCTCTTTGATGATAGGGCCAACCAATGGGAGACTTCAGTAATCATGAGAAACATGGATTTGATTTAGGAGCTTATGTTGGAGACTTGGCTTTTGAAGAGGATTCAGGCAGGTAACATTCTCATCTTTTCTTCTCTTTACCTTTAATTTGAGCTCCAATATCGAATTGCTTGCATTTTCATTCTGTGTCGCACTTGATAGAATCGAACATTCGTCTTGTCTTTTGTTTTCTGGACAGTGAAGATATATCATTGGAAGGGCTTCAGCAAGAACTAGAAGAATGTGCAAGTGATGAGGTAAGCTATTCACAAAACTGAGATCAATGTTTTAGAAAGAGTTTTTTCCTCTGCACTTTGGTTGTTTGTTTTGCCAGTATCATATCTACTCTCTTTTGAGTTACTACTGTGTACATCGATTAGTCATATACTTCTAGGATGCAAGGATGTGTTTGTTATTCTCTCAGTTTTGCTTCTGTGTCAGTTCAGGTTGTTGCCAATATATTGTCCAGTGGTGCCAAACTTCGAGACTATGCAAAAGGCGTAGAGAACAATCTACGGAAGGTCGAATTAGATTCAATTGAGGTTGCGTTACTTGCCTGTGATACGTTTGACTCTTATCCTATATTATTTCCACTTTGGGAATTTCTTCAGCCTTGTTAGTAGCTAATTTTAATGCTTTGCCCTCCATGAATACCCAGGATTACATAAAAGAAAGTGATAACCTAGTCTCACTTCACGATCAGATTCGTGACTGTGACAGCATCTTGTCACAAATGGAAACTCTCCTCAGTGGATTTCAGGTATATGATTTGTGTGTGCGGGCTTCTTTCTCCGTTTTCCGAATTTCGCATATTTAGTGGCTGGAATTTGGTTATATTGGTACCTATCTATAATTTTCTTGTAATCTAAATGCGCTCTTTGCTTCTTCTTTTCATTCAGGAAGAGATTGGCTCTATAAGTTCCGACATAAAGATTCTTCAAGAAAAATCAATGGACATGGGTTTGAGGTTGAAAAATCGCAGGGTATGGCCAATCAGAAACCACCTTTAGTATCATCTCTTGCTTTCACCCTTTTAGTATCGTTTATGTGTGTTACTCATCCAAATGAGCTCTTCTGTTTGAACAGGTGGCTGAATCAAAGCTAGCAAAATTTGTCGAAGACATCATAGTACCACCAAAGATGATAGATGTAATTGTTGATGGAGAGGTATTTTGCAAATCCTGCTTTTGTTTTGGTTTTGGTAGGGTGCTTTTGGATCTTATCATGTCCTGTACACGTACATTTTTCTTTTCGTTTTGTTTCTGATGCTGTAAGAAATACTAATTTTGTGCAAATGCTCTATTCTGGCAAACATGGGAACAAAAGAGTTTCCTTTTCCTGTAATTAAGCCACTAATTTGAAATTATTCCTTGTATTGGTTCACCCCCACATACATGTTTTTGTAAAGCTGTAGGGTGCATATAGACCTAGGATGAACTGCTGAGGAAGATTTTGATCTCTAATCTGCTACCTGTGCTATTTTCCTTGTTCAGGTGAATGAAGAGTATATGAGAACGCTTGAAGTTCTGAGTAAGAAGCTGAAATTTGTAGGAGCAGATCCTGCAGTTAAAAGTTCCAAAGCATTAAAAGATGTAGAGCCTGAACTCGAAAAGCTCCGACAAAAAGCTATTTCCAAGGTTATTGTTCTACTTTCTGTCTGACTTGATCCTTAAGAATTATAGTTTTCTATGATTTATTTTTGATTTCTTCTATGATATCTCTGAAAGGAGTGTTTGTTTATCGACTCAAAGCAGAGTCCATGCAAATTTCTTAAAGTTGTTATTTGTTGAATAAATAGGTAGAAAAATACCTTTCTGACCAAAAAAAAAGGTAGAAAATACCTAACATAGCCTAAGAGAAAATAATACTGTATTAAGCCCAAGTCGTTTGTGCTTGTTCTCTTTCAGTGCCGAGAGGGCATGCACGGGGACCAGAGCATTCTAAATCTGTTCTCATGCAATATGTTCATTTATGTTTTGCAGGTTTATGATTTTATTGTCCAGAAGCTTATAGCCCTGAGGAAACCCAAAACAAACATCCAAATTCTTCAGCAGAGTGTATTGTTAAAGTACAAGTGAGTAATGTTCTTCAAGCCCCATTTCCTTGTTTGTACAAAGTGAAACCACTATTGGACAACATTTTCTATTCACTTTTTCTGCATAGATGTGTATGTGATCGTAACCTTACAATAGATTTGGTTACTAATTTTGCTTGCTAGACGGTGAAGTTGTTTTATTTACAAGTTACTGATATCCAACTTGATATTATTTTGCTTCTACAGTAAATTTATGCGGATCCATGCTTTCATTCACCAATTGTGATTTAATGATAGGTATATAATCACCTTCCTCAAAGAACATGGAAAAGAAGTGTTTATGGATGTTCGTGCTGCATACATTGATACCATGAACAAGGTGATTCTTTATCTTCTTTGATTAGTTAGTTTGAGTTGGGTGAGGAAGGGATAATCAGATAGATTTTTCTTAGGTTAATCTCCGCAAATGAAAGGTAGTGTCCAGAAGTTTCAATACCTGCAAGTAGCTCTTCTATTCTTGTAGTCATCTTCATCCAAGCTGTTTGTCTCACTAGAGCTGGAGAAAGTTAGTATTTTCTTTGTTGATTGGGCTTGGTGTTTAATGCATGTTAGATAAAAATGATGTATTTTAGCTTAGGTTATCAATTGTTGTTACACCTAATGAATTGTGAGATCTGGTTTCAGGTGTTAAGTGCACATTTTCGTGCTTATATTCAAGCACTTGAGAAACTACAGTTAGATATAGCCACAGCATATGACTTGATTGGGGTGGAGACCAGAAGCACCGGCCTCTTTTCAAGAGCTAGGGAGCCACTAAAAAACCGCTCTGCCGTCTTTGCTTTGGGTGAGAGGATAAAAATTATAAAGGTATTCATCATTTGGTGATTAGCATTGCTGATTGATTTTTATCGCGACCATTGTACATGCTCTCGAACTCACTACAGAAAATGAGTTTACTTTTCTGATTCTTCATTTTAAAGTTGGTATAAGGTGTGGGTGTTTACGGGAAAAATTAGATGTTGTATTAACTTCATATACACTATTAGTTTTATTTAGTACTGCTCACTTTGGTTTTTGGTTCAGATTTGTTTTTTTAGGCCTGGAAGTCTAGGAATTATAAGTTCAGAAGTTTAGTTTGGTGAATTTTAACAATATGTATCCTTAATTTGATGGTTCCTAAAGTAGATGTAAGTTTTGGTTTGGTATTTCTCATTTTCATTTTGGATTTGTTTGATTCAGTATCGATATGTTTTTCCTGGCATAACAAAAGAAAGTAAATCCAAATCACAGTTTTGTTTGGTATAACTGTCTGAGTTACCTCTACTTTCACTTGACTTTATTATGTTTTTCTTATAATTCAAGTAAGTTCGTTAAAAGACTTAAGTGTCAGTAATGCCACTGTAGGAAATTGATCAACCTGCATTAATCCCGCACATAGCCGAAGCCAGCTCTCTCAAATATCCTTATGAAGTGCTATTTAGGAGTTTGCACAAGCTACTTATGGATACAGCTACTTCTGAGTTCTGTTGATTTTTCCCTTTTGTCATTTTGTTTTCTTGTTGCTCAAAGCTCTACACACTGGTTAATGTCATGTATTTTCATCTTAACAGGTATATATTTTGCGATGATTTCTTTGGTGAAGAGTCCATATTTTATGAAATTTTTGCGGGTAATTTCTTGTCTCTCTCCCTTTTTTCCCTGGAAATGTTATACCAAACTTTTTGAGTTTTGTTTGTTGGGTAAAGAATACATCAGTGTATCTTGAGAGCTCCTTCCAACGTAGTTAGAAATTTTGAATAATATATACCGATTGATATGTTGTGGAGCAGCATGTATGAAATATCTTGTCTATTTCCGTTCAGAAAGTTGAACCCGTTCTACTTAAAAGATGATATGATGATAGTATCACACTGAATTCTCCATGGTACAGGTCCTTTCTCTGTCATTGATGAGCACTTCAATCCTGTTCTTTCAAACTGTTTTGATGCTATCGGCCTGATGCTTATGATTCGCATTATACACCACCACCAGGTACTAACTGGAACCCCGTTACTAGTTTATATGTGATTTGGTTATTCTATTTGGTATCAGGTATTTAGTTATCTTCCTTTTTGCATATGTTCATTCATTTGTATGTGAGAATGATTCAGAAGTTAGTGGTCCGGTGAAGTATGGTTAGATATTTTTCACTCAGAATTGAAAGGAAGAGCCTCAATGGCTTGCAGATTTAAGATTCAGATACACTGGTCTTTTAGGAGATGTTTCTGGTTTTCTTACCTTCACACAGGCAATCCACTATCAATCTACATTCTGTCTCTCAACAGAATGATAATCTCATATAACTTATATTTTTATTTTCATCGTTTCAGCCTGTTTTGCAAGCGTCATGATTGCTTGTATGCCCACTAAGTATTTTATGATCTCTCAGTTTGGTACCTTTTTTCACAGCTTATCATGTCTCGCCGAAGAATTCCATGCCTGGATTCATATTTGGACAAGGTTCATAACTCCTTATCTCTTTTATTCTGTTTGATCTTCTCTTAATTAGATGTCTTTGCATTTTGCAAATGAAGCAAACAAAATGTTCATATTATATCGTGCTTATTTGCAGCTGTTTTCACTTGGTCACTATATATATATGTTTTCTGGGTAAACTTCGGTGGTCGTGTGTAGATTTTAGAGAAAAGCTTGTAGATATGGTTGATTCCTTAGGTTCCTCTTTCAATGATTCTTTTGCAATTTGCAAACTGAGCAGGTTAATATATCTTTATGGCCTCGCTTCAAGATGGTGTTTGATTCACACCTCAGCAGTCTGCGAGATGCAAACATAAAGACACTATGGGAAGATGATGTTCATCCTCATTATGTCATGAGGCGTTATGCTGAATTCACGGCTTCTTTTATTCACCTGAATGTTGAATATGGAGATGGGCAGGTTCGTTATAGTCATTCCCTCTCTTTTCTCCCTGCTGATAAATGTTACCTGGAGCTCGTCACTCAAAGCGCTTGACATTTCCGATGGTACTTTGCAGCTTGATATAAACTTGGAACGTTTAAGGATGGCTGTAGATGCTTTGATTCTCAAGCTTGCAAAGTTGTTCCCAAAGCCAAAGCAGCAAATTGTGTTTCTCATAAACAACTATGATATGACAATTGCTGTACTGAAGGTGAGTTGGATCCTTGGCCGTCTTATGTTAAGTGAATCCATGTAGATCAATCTTCTCTTGGTTTGAATTCTCTTCTGAATCATTCGGCATACCCAAATTTTCACTCATATCTATCGAGTCTTACCTACCTGTGGAAACTATTTTTCTGATCTTCCTGTTATCTCGATTCCAGGAAGCTGGTCCAGAAGGTGGGAAGATTCAAATGCATTTTGAGGAATTGCTAAAGAGCAACACGTCGTTATTTGTGGTAAGGGCCAATATTGCAGTTTGGTTTCCTTAAAAATATTTGACGTCTTGTTGCCTTTAACACAAGCATGGCTTTGTATCAAGATAATTTATGTGTCCATTGATTATTTTGTTCAACATGGCAGGAAGAATTGCTGGTGGAGCATTTCAGTGATTTAATCAAATTTGTGAAAAGTCGAGCTTGTAAGCTACTTCTTTCGTGTCTGTCTCACTCATCATTTGTTTTAAGTCAAAATAAACAACTAAATTGTAAAATATGGTAAAGCAGCTGAGGATTCAAGTTCAAATCCAGAGAGGTCAATCACTGTCACTGAAGTAGAACCGCTGGTGAAAGACTTTGGGAGCAGATGGAAGACAGCAATTGAATTGATGCACAAAGATATCATAACATCATTCAGTAACTTCTTGTGTGGTATGGAGATATTGAGAGCTGCACTGACACAACTGTTGCTCTATTACACAAGACTTACAGACTGCATCAAGAAGATACCTGGTGGTTCTGGTCTGAACAAAGACCTTGTCTCTATTCAGTCTATCATGTTCGAGATCAGGAAATACTCCAAGACATTCTAAAAATGGGTGGAACATTTGTGGCTGCTTAGGAAGAAGAGAAGCGTATGTAAGATATGAGTCAAATCTTTTAAAGTGAATCTAAAAGCCAAGTGTATCTTGTATCCCTGAAACTTTTTTTACTACTGTTATCCCACTTTAAAGTCTTGGTTTTTTTTGTTATTGAGCTTAGTGTATTGGATGGATACTAAAGATTTGAAATATTAACGAGGAAAAATTGGAAGAAGGAGAAGTGTAAATTGGGTTAGCCATTCCCATAAACTGAAAATTTGTTGTTTAGATTTTCAAACTCTAAATATGCAACAATGAACTTTCAAACATAGATAGTATTGTGAGGCTTATTGCATATAATCGATTTCAAATCCTAAGGATATCTGGTGAATTAAAACTTTAGGTGTTCATCGTAGGGGTGGACATGATAACCAGAACCAAAGAACCGAATCGAAAGAACTAGAAAAACCGAATCAGAGTTAGAAAATATACAAAGGGTTCCAATTTTTGAGAACCTAAAAAACCGGAACTGAATGGGTAATCGAGAAAATCGAAAGTATCTAAAAATATTTGAAAATACTCAACCTGAAATTAACTCAAAAATATCCGAAAACACCTAACCAAAATCCTCCAAAAATATTTGAACAACTATACCCGAGCGGTTACTTAATTCAGACGGAATTGAACTCCAATCGAACCGAAACCGAACCAAAATATTTTAATAATTCTAATTTTCGAAAACCGAAAATCGAAATACTGAAAACCGAAAGAACCGAGCCGCATGGAAATGCTCAAGGCTAGTTCATTGAATAGTCTTTCCAATAGCCAAAACCATGTATGTTAATTTGGGGTTTTATGCATGGGTATATATAGGGTGGACGTTTGGGTTCGGTTCGGATTTATTCGGATTTCGGATTTTCGGATCTAGAGGTTCAAGACCCATTCGGGTATTTCTATTTTTCGGTCCGGGTTCGATTCAGATCCTTGCGGATTTGGTTCAGGTTCGGGTACCCATTTAAGTTATGTAAAAAAAAAATTAAATTCAAATATATCTTAAAAACCTAAAAATTCTAAAATTAAAATATAAAAACATATAAATTTAAACAATGCATGTCCAAATACTTGCAATTAACATGAAAATTGTTTTGGTTCGAATATTTTGATGAAAAATTGATAGGCATTCCGAATATTTTCGGTATTTGCTACTATTTTCGAATATTTTTATGTATTTTTCGGTACTTTTGGATAATTCGTATATTTTTTTCGGTTGCTTTGTATATATTTGGATATTAAATATAAAAATAATTAATATATTAAAATTTATTATTGTAGTTCGGATATTTTCGGGTACCCGAAATGTTTCGGTTCATTTCGGGTTCAGGTTCGGTTCTTCGGATGTTGAAGTTTAGAATCCATTCGGGTATTTTGTCGGTTTCGGTTCGGATTCGGTACTATTTTTCGGGTCGGGTCCGGTCCAAGTTTTTTGCCAAACCTATATATCCAAACCCACAATAAATGAGTCTGGTTTTTACCCTGCAAAAATCACATGGGCCTAAAATGGATAGAGATTTGAAAACCCAAAATCTGTTAGGGTAAACCCGAACGGGTTTTAACTTTGTGAAATCGTTTTTCGCTTCTTCTCCCTAAATCGTTTTCTCAAGTTCAATGGCGAAAGTTGCATGTTAGATTCTTACGGTTCTCGTCGCGAAAGTGTCTCTCTAAATCCAGGTACCCTTTTGTCTCTGCTTATTAGTTTGAGATTTTTGAAACTATAAAATATGAAAAGTTTGTCTTTTGAAACTTTAGAAATTTGATGTTTCTCAGTGGTATTCTATTACTTGTTGTCTACTATTACTTTAGCATCATCTCGCAATCTTTGTATAATTATGTGTTAGGAGCAAATCTTTATGTTAGTATTTTATAATTAAGTTAAACCAGCAAATTTCAGTGATGTTCTTCTTCGTAGAATGCTTAGCAAGATCCTGAGATGGGTTTCACTTACCACTGTACTAACCTATTGAAGCTGTGACCTTTTGCAAATTCCTCTTACGCAATTTTCCTCGGACAAAGTTTTGAATCTTTCCTTGATTCTTATCATATTTGCTATGAACAATCTGCAGGTTAGACTCAAATAAGGAGAGAAAAGGTTATGAATTCAGATGAATGGAAAATAATCTATATACCTGAAAAGCCTTTATTTTCACCTGAGCATCAGCCCACTGGTATGCTTCGTTCTCTATGTACTTCTCGTTTTCGTTTATCTTCTTTCAAAGATTTCTCTTTTTTTTATTAAACTTGTGCTTGTATGTTCTTTGTTCACAGTGAAGGTGTATGCAAGTGTAATCAAACCCAAATTTGCAAATACCATTGTGAGGTTTGTCATCTTGTGCAGAGCCGTTATTCTCATGCTCAGTTTCTTCAAATACCCTGCACTCAAAAATGAGAGGAGTTTAACTTTTTATGTAATAGGCAATTATGTAAGATTGCTCCTTTAGAAGATCTCCGTCATGTTAAAAGGGTGCGGAGGAAGATTCTTCCCGATCAAGGTAATCCTTATGGTTAGTTTTGTTGGCCGCGGTGATACACCAAAGCTTCAAATTATGAGTTCTTGATTACAAGCTTATTGGACAGGTGAAACTCAATTGACTGTCATATTATGCCTAGCTTCTGACCACGACGAGCATTTTAACGATATGCCACCTGATGTACAGAAACTCGTCAATCCTTACGAGTTGAGTCCTTTTATTACAGAAGTGGGTTGCTTTTTTTCTTCTTTTATCTCACAACGATTTTATTCAAGACTTGTGTACATTTAGACTCCAACCAAAGATTCAGTCTTTATATTTCTGCTATGACTATGATAGGTATGCAAATATGCTGCGGTATCAAAAGAAGAATGGGAAGAACAGTCTAAGATATGGCCAACTTCATTTCATCCCCCAACCTAGTAAGCTTCGATGCCTTAATCTTCCTCTGGTGTTTGTCTAAGCGTCGTGATAGCAATAACTTGTCTTCGTTTATAATGTTTCACTTATTGACTTTTTGTTTTGCATTTGACTATGACAGCAATATAGATGGCATTGGTGGATTCAGTGAGGAGGACACACAATCAATCTTCAAATTCATGAGACTTGTTATTGATCTGGCAGTATCTGGTCATAAATCTGTAAGCATTCTGCTCCCTTAGTTTATCTATGTAATGTCGGTATGAAGTTTTAAGAGAGGAACCAAGCTGTTTTCACTTTTCACGTACCTTTCGCCTTTTGCCGCCTAAATCCGTTTTAGTAGTAAGCTTTACCATGGTTTCCTTACATAGAAAAAATACCTTCACCGCCCTAATTGCTAAGCTTTTGGTTTACTTTTCAGCTTGTAAATGCTGCAGTGATAGTTGATCCTTCGGTTGGGCGGATAATAGCTAGTGAAACCGATCAAGTATATCCATCCTCTGATCCTCGTGATAATACTATCACAGAGACCATGTCCTTCAAAGAAACAGGGGAATCTATACACTGTCGGAGTATTGACAGAGTGACCAGCCCGAGCTCAGAAATATGCTTAAATGGCATACTTAAAAAACTTAATGGTTCATTGTCTGGTGTTGCTTGTCTGAATCCTTGGCAATGGAGTTTGCAACCAAATGACACTGAAAACTGTAGCCAGTGGCACCCTCTAAGGCATGCTTCCATGGTTGCCATTGAATCTTCTTCTGCAAGAGATAGATATCTGTTTCCTAATCCAGCAGAGAGTTCTGATCCAGATCATCGGTATTCCTCAAATGCTGATTCTCCAGCTAAAAAGCAGAAAACAAGCAGTCACAGTGCCGACGTAAGTTCATTCCAATCAAACATTTGTTTGGACTAGTAAAGCATTTTCTCTTACACTTTTGAGTTGTCAACAGGTCGAAAATGACAGCAGAGAAGAAGCTCTTAGAGATTCTCCAATGGAAAGGCCTTACCTGTGCACTGGTTACGACATTTTCTTGTTGTGGGAGCCTTGTACAATGTGAGTTTCTACATATAAAATCACCTGTTTAAAACATCAGCAAGGTTGAGAATCTGATCAAAGTTTTGATTATGTTCTTGTGTGTGTATAAGGTGTGCTATGGCGCTGGTGCATCAAAGAATAAAACGGATCTTCTATGCTTTTCCAAACCCCACAGCAGGCGGTCTAGGTAGTGTTCATAGGCTTCAAGGGGAAAAAAGTTTAAACCACCATTATGCTGTGTTCAGAGTTTTGCTGCCTGAAGATGCCCATAATGCATTCAACCGCGGTCTAAAACCGAGTCAGAATTGTATTACGAATTCTGAATAACGAAAAGCACATTTGTTGTTCTTGCTATTTCCCAATACTTCTGAGTTGGTACTACAAATTTTTAAAATTTTCCTTTCACAGTTCATCGGGTAAAAAAAAAAAAATCATCTCCGTATTGAAAATCCTTGTTCAAGACACTCGGTTCGAAGTTCTTCCATGAGACCCTGAAACATAGATGGATTGCTCGTAACAACAGCATCCACACCTAAGTGAAGCATCCTTTTCATTGGATCAACATCATCCACAGTCCATGCATAAACCCCTTTGTTTCTCCTGTTCATTGGATCAACCAAGATTGTATAATACACATGGAAAAATGAAGGGTGGGTGTGTTTTAAGATGACAACAGTGTAATTGCTTACCGACGTGCAACTCTAATTAACTTCTCATCGATCAAGGGATGATAGACTCCTACAACTTTAGCTCTCTTCATTCTCAGCAGGTTGTTTCTCACCCCAGTCGAAGGATCCACCATCACAATGTATCCCACCTACGAAGAAAACAAAGTGCGATTGCAAGAAACCAGACATAACTTCTCCATCTGATCATCACATGAAATAATCCATTTCTACTTACTGTAAGATCTGGTGCTAGTCTGATTACGTCCCTAGCCAAACTGTCGCTTTTGGCCCATACGATGCAATTCCTGCACTGCACTCTTTCAATCTGACAACAGAGGACTGATGATTCAGGTAGGCAAAGCCAGAATTGCCACCATTGAAGTAAAAGGCAAAGCATCAATAGCTATCCATACTTAATGTTTCTTATGTATTTATTTAAGCAGTTTAGATACAAGAGGAGATGATTAAGCAGCCTGGTAGACTACTAAAGAATCAAAACTAGATGATTAAGAAAACTCTTCATGAGGCAGATCATGATAAGAGGCAAACTAGTTCTTGTGCACTTATGTGCTGAAGCTTTATATACAAAGAGCTAATAAGTAAAATCTAAGTACTTACAACAGTAAGAATGTCTTGTGCAAGCCCCTTTTCATACATTGGTGGTCCAACTTTAGCATCAAGAATCACTCGCCGGACTGAATTTGATATCGACTAGATGATTGAAGATGAAAATTACATTAGGTTCATCCACTTGTTACTGAGTGAGCAGCAATTACAGAGCAAAGCACGCGACGGTAGTGATAACAAAGAGGTGAAAACATTGAGGCATTACCGCTAAAGCATCTTCAAGAGTAGGAATCCTACGATTGCCCAATGTTCCTCTAACAATTTGCGAAACATCGAGCTCCTTGATCTGCAAAAAGATGAAAGGCTTTAAGAAAAATTGGATGCAAAAGACTATCCCAAAGGATTGTAAATTGAGATTGAGACCTGTTTCATGCTCAGATCTCCAACTTGAACAGAAGAGTTACGAGCAATACGCTGCAGATCCCTGACTGTGCGTGTGATCAGGCGGTGAAGAGCATCTCCGATAAGAATCCAAACACAGCAAAAGACGAAGACAAACAAATGAAGAGAAGGAAAAGGAGTTTGTAACCTGTTGTGAAGAGCGAACAAAACACCATCGGAGGAACGAGAAACATCGACTTCGATGCAATCAACTCGAGAACGAATAGCATAACTGTAAGCATCCATCTGAGAGAAAGAAACAGTAGAGAGTAAGGTTTAAAAGAGTAGAAGTAAGAGTGTGAAGAAAAGAGGGAAAGGGATCGTACAGTGTTAGGGAAAGCAAGAGTGGAATCGCCGCCGTGAGCGCAGACAAGTGGAGGATGGTGAAGCCAATCGCACTTCCTTGCGACAATCTGACGAAATCGTCGGAGCTTGAGATGGAAGAAGAGAGGAGGGAAGATAGCTAAGAAAGCAATAGCGAAGAGAATCATTCTCTTGAATTTTCTCGAATACAATGGCCTGAAGAAAATACGGCGGCGAGTTCCTCCGCCGTCAAGTGGCCGTCGTCTCGGTCGCCATCCGAAGATCGCCATTTGTTAAAAGACGAAATGGTCTTGGGAGCTAGCTAATGAAGACGTTTAATGCGAGTGTTAAAAAAAATCCACCAATCAGAATTTAACATCTGTCCTTTGATAAATAATAATCCTAATTAAGTTTATTTAATGACCATTAAATAGCTATTTTCTCAATGTAGCCACCGGGGAAGAGAGGAAGAAGGCGGAGGCGAAGACGAAGCCGTCACTTTCCGATGATTTGCTGTTGAGCTGCGTTGCACGGGTCTCAAGATTGTACTATTCCGATTCTCTCCTTCGTCTCCAAGAGCTTTCGATCTCTAGTTGCTTCACCGGAGCTTTACAAAGCACGGTCACACTTGGCAGGATCAAAAGCTGGAATACTCCTCATGGCAAAAATAAAAGTCAAATTACTCTTCAAATAAATAGAATTATTAGGATTTAAAAAAAAAACGAAAATAATGGTAAATGACCAAAAAAAAAAGAGAAGTTATGTTATTTACAGACCCAACCACAGGATCCGATGGGTAGTTCGGATCTGTACCCGGATCCGATGGGTATTTGTTAATAACATCAAAAGAAAACAAAAAATACACAAGTTTTTTCAAAAGGGTTTTTTCAAAACCGTCGACACACACACCCCACCCGCTTCTCCTCTCAATTCTAGAAGAAAGAAAGCATAACTTGGAGA
>OVAN01001506.1:0-13909 GCA_900406275.1 Anastatica hierochuntica
TCGCTTTCTTCATGGTTAGCTTTGCACATGAGGAGCGAGTCGTCGGCGAAGAGTAAATGGTGAATAGATGGACCAGAGCGCCCTAAACGTATACCCGATAGTTTACCGTCACTCTCAGCTTGGTTTAAGATATTCACTAGGGATTCCGCAGCCAAGATAAACAAAAACGGAGAAAGCGGATCTCCTTGGCGTAGACCCCTTTCGGGTTTAATGTATCCATGTGAACGACCGTTTAGGAGAACCGAGTACGAAACCGTGGTAATGCAACCCATAATCCAACTTATCCAACGCCGATCAAAACCAAGCTTCTCAAGAAGCACTTCAATAAAAAACCATTCCACACGATCATAAGCTTTTGACATATCCGTTTTACCCGCCATAAAATCCTTAGATATAACTTGATCGGTTCTCAGCGCGTGTATTAGCTCATGAGCTATTAAGATGTTATCTGTTATCAAACGACCGGATACAAAGGCTCCTTATGTTTCCGATACTAAGTTAGGCAGAATGCAATTTAACCTTTCACATAGTATTTTGGATATGATCTTGTAGTGCACCGAGCACAAACTTATCGGCCGCATATCCGATACTAGTGAAAGTTTGTTGATCTTCGGAAGTAAGCACAACTGTGTATGGTTCCATTCCGGAGGCATTATGGATGTGCTAAAGAAGCTACGAATTTCCCCAATGATAGTCGGGCCAATAATACTCCAAAATCTCTTGTAGAACACGCCCGTAAACCCATCCGCACCCGGGGCACTACTACCTTTGATACCGAAGGCAGCCTATCTAATCTCTTCATCCCGAATTGAAGCTATCAAAATCATGTTCATATCGGCAGAGACTCTGGGAGCAAGGCCAGCAAACAAAGTGTCTACCTCATGCGGGTTCGCACTCATGAACAAGTCTCTAAAATACTCGACCGCGATGTTCCCTTTGGATCCTTCCGTATAATGTTCTATACCATTAGCATCCTTTAACATCATCACGTGATTTTTGGTTTTTCTCCCTTTCACACAATTGTGAAAATATCTAGTATTTTGTCTCCAGATCGTAACCATTCCACACGAGATTTTTGTTTCCAGAAAATTTCTTCATCTTTATAAGCCTTAGCTAAATCTCCTTTGACTTCACGTAGACGTTGCATATTTAGACTTGTTTTTGCAACTTCCACCTCGAGCCTGGCGTGTAGTACCTTGATACGATTATCTGAATTTAGGTCAGAGGATTTCTTCCACTTAGCTAAGGCTGAATGACAGTTAACAATGCGATCCGTCAACCTAAAGCTTTGTCCAGGGTCCTCGCCGTACCAGACTTTGTAAACCACATCATCAATCCCACATGCCGAAGCAATCCTTTTATCAAAGTAAAATATACCACGAGAGGGACCAGCCACATCTGGAGAGAAGGAGAGCTTTTTAGGGCGGTGATCAGAGCCCCAAAAATCCATGTATTGGAGGTGTGAACATGGAAACATACGAGACCACTCATCGTTTCCGAAACTCCGGTCTAACCGGCATTGAATCCACATTTTATCTCTCCAACCAACCCGAGAAAAAGAATTACCAGAGTGCTTGACTTCTCTAAGTTTGCAATTTTCGGAGATATTTCTAAAGTCCCAAAAAGTAGATTCATGTCTTTAGGGCCCCCTCTTTTCTCGGAATTTGCCATAAGTTTGTTGAAATCGCCAATTAGTAACCAAGCATCGTTACGACCTATACCAATGGATGAAAGATGGTCCCAAACTAAATTCCTCATGGCCCGAACCGGATCGCCATACACACAGGAGCAATAAAAGAAAGACGATCCAATAAAAATTTTAAGATCAATGATTCGTTTGTCTGCATACAAAACATCGACCTTGTAAGAACTCTTCCACATAACCGCTAGACCCCCACTAAGACCAATCGGGTCTACCGTAACTAACCCTTCGTAACCAAAACTGTTTTTTAAACCAAGAACGTAATCATACTGTTGCTTTGTCTCCATAAGAAAAAGGAAGTCTGGGAAAATGTTTTTACGCATCTCACGCAGACGTTGAACCGTCTCAGAGCCTCCGGCTCCTTGACAGTTCCAGCTCAATATGCTCATTGATCTCTCAGCGGCTTCAATACTTTGAAGCCACCGTATGTTCTTGATTCTTGGGTGATTTGGTGATTGGATGGTCAATAACAGTTGTAGCTTTTCTCTTCCCCAAAGCATCCTGTAATGAGGCAGCGTCACCAACCTGCGCAGTGTTTGCATTCTTGTTTGTCAAGACAGTTTCTCTCTTATCTTGAGCTCCATTCTTCCTCTGCCATGAGGGAGGTCTACGACGTGTCGTTTTTCTCTTCTTGTTAGATGATCCGGTTAGAGGAACTGAATTAGTTCCACTCTAAAAACCCGTAGATACATCTAACTTGACTGAGGAAGAAGCACGACGAGACGTAGATCCCTCTGCAACCTCATTGGACTGGAAACCTTGCAAAGGAGCAGAAAGAATAGGTTGACCATCCCATGCATTACCACGCTGTAGTGATTTGTGTTGGTAGCCAAAGTCAAAGATATGGCCCACGTCTTGGCTAGCCTTCAGTATGATTTGTGGGAGCTTAGTGGCGACACTTTCAGCTTCCTGTTCAATGGATTGATTAACTCGCTCAATCCTAGCCAATCTCTCTGTCGGGTTGGAGTGAGAAATGTATTGTAGAGCCATTCGTCTATCTTCCTTGGACAGGGAGGGAAAGAGAATAGGGAAGCCAGGGGGTTCAAGGTAATCATGTTGTTGCTCCAGAGCTCTCTCTGAGTTGTTCTCACCACTGCCTTCAGCAGGTACAATCACCGAAGGTTTCTGGATGCTCTGTTTTTGAAGCAGAGGACACTTGGTGTTATCATGGGTTAGACGAAGACAAGAAAAACACCTCTTCCGGATCCTCTCATATTCATATCCTATCAGTACCGTCTCGCCCCATGGTAAGTTGAGCCTTTTAGTTTTTAGACATGGCTTATCGGTGCTTAGGTGGATCTTGACCCTCACGAACTCTGTCTTCTGCGAAACCTCAGGATCATACTCGATGACTTCTACTGGACCAATAGCTTCAGCCAGTTTTCGGATTGTTTTGATAGTAAAAACACGCCTTGGGATGTTACTAATCCTTACCCAAACATCGAGAGCTTCAAGAAAATCCTCAAGAGGCGACTCATACCATCTTTCAAGAATCATTGACCAATTGTTAAAAGACCAGGGAAAGTCTTTTAAGACTGATTGCAAGTCTTCTTCCCTCTGAAATATGAATTGAAACCTGTCTTTTGACAGAGCAATTCCCTTACATCTATCATACACTCTCCAAAGATCAGGCATGATTTCAATCATTTTTGACATGGTCTGAGAATCTGGATTTAGAAGGCGTCCCACAATACTCAGAGAGTTGTCACAGAAGGATTTGTAGCTTGGACTATCTGGCAGATCAATGGGTTCATCATCGACAAGTTGAATCGCTTTCAAAGCAAGATGCAGGTTTTCCGCCATGGTTGTGGGTTTGAGATCCGACGGAGAGTTACGACGCAAGAGAGAGACGGAAGTTTTGGGTAAGAGATCGGAGGAGAGCTTATGGAAGGTGCGATTAAAAGGGCAAAATTCCGATACTAATTTTGAAGAATCCATGGTTATTGATTGGGAAGAGATAAATGCAAAGAATCACCAAAGGAAAGTAAGCAAAAATTCGGTGGATTTTAGAGTATAAGCAAGGAAAAAGGTGATCTGATTGAAAAATGATTAACCGTTGCAATGAATGCCGGTAAATAATCCACTCAAAATGAGGGTAAACGTGAAAGTAAAAAGGAAAGTGGAACCCTCTCTTTCAAAAGGAGGTGGCTAAGCTAAAAAAGAGAGAACTTTTGATGAAAATAACGGAAGTAGATCATCACCGAGAAAGCCAAACTTGCTTAACAATCCTATATTTATAGGACAAAAGCTTTACGTATTAGGTGGAGTTCAAACTGCTTTCTAGCTTTTAGAAATTCTAAAGTTTATGATGCAAATTTTGTTACAAATTTAATTAAAAAGGATCAAATAACACATATGTCCAAATTCGTTGTCTTTATTAGAGAGTAGTATAAATATTAGGATTGACTCTGAGATTCACATATTTAATAAGTATTGCAATTGTTAAAAAAAAAATAAATGGATTTTGCATATCTTTTAAAAGATGGACCGTTTTTAAAAGCTAATTTTTTTCATAAAATCAAAAGAAACAAACACATGTTTATCGTGTTTGGCCTTAAGGTCGCCTCATAAATGTCTAGGTGAATTTTTAACACATAGGTAACGTTTCCTACACAGATATATTTGAACTTGAGTATAATTAAGTACATGTTAATTCATTGTTTTTTTTTTCTCTCTTTTTTTTTCTCATTAATTCATTGTTTACTCGGAGTGTATTTGGTATTGTTCCAAAAGGAAAAAGTATTGCATTTTGGTGAATGGGATGGGTGTCAATCATGAGACTCATCACCTATGGCCTACAACAATATCATAATAATTATACGAAGGCATGGGACAGATGCTTCCAAATGAAAGCTATATAAGTAAATGCATGAGGTCATTTTAGTGGAGTGAAAGCTATAAGTACATAATAAAAAAAATGCATGAGGTCATGTAAGTGGAGTTGGATTTTATGTTTTCTTGGTCTAAAGTTGGACTTTAGAGCATCTTTAACGGGTTCTTCTCTCCGTCTCCTAAGATTTTTATAATTAAAAATAAAAAAAAGGAAAAGAAGAAGAGCCGTATCTTATGTATCTAAATTAAGATACAGCTCTTCAGTTGTATCATATGTTTTTTTGATCAGAATAATTTTATTTTCAGATCCGTTTCGGTTCCGTTTCAAATTCGTTTTTTTTGGAATTTCGGTTTTTGGAACCGTTACATATTCATTTACGATTTTTGAAGTTTCGGATCCGTTTCAGATCTGTTTAAAATATCCCGATCCGAACCCAAAATAACCGAAAATATCCATTTTGGTTCCGTTTCAGTTCCGTTTCAGATCCGTTTTTTTTTGTTTTTCAGTTTTTGGAACCGTTACATATTCATTTACGATTTTTGAAGTTTCCAGTCCGTTTTGGATCTATTTAAAATATCCCGATCCGAACCCAAAATACCCGAGAATATCCGTTTCGTTTCCGTTTCAGATCCGTTTTTTTTGTTTTCCAGTTTTTGGAACCGTTACATTTTCATTTACGATTTTTGAAGTTTCGAATCCGTTTCAGATCCGTCAAAAAAGTACATATATATTAAATTTTTATTTCTAAGAACCCTAAATTAAAAGACTATGATTGCCGCACAAAATTTAATGAATCTCTTAACTAAGTCTTTTAACATAAAAATAATATTAAAAAATTGTTAAGAAACCTATTAAAAGTTTCTTTGTTAAAGATGACCTTACGTTGCTTTATGCTGTAATCAATGCGTCTAAGTTTTGTTTTTCAATAATCAGTGCGTCTAATTATGTATTTATCGCCGTGGATCTAAATTTATAATTGTTTTTGTTTGTCGTGAGCCAACCACTTGATCTGTGATGGGCACCTAAATTACGAACCGTGTCCTTCTTATCTCTTTATCTTTGTATTTGTCTATATCATATAGAGATAGGGATTTATTATTTAATTTCATTATGGAATGTACTATCATATTTTCTCAAGACTTGACTAACCTACGTACCTTGTGTTAGGATATCTCCAGAGTCCCGAAGATTCTCATTATTTCTCCAACAAGTCTCGTATATTCTCTTAACAATATAGTTATGTACAAATCCATGTGTATCTTCTATAAAGCTTATCTCTTGTATTCACTATAAATACGTTGTGTGATCATTCAATAAAGTAATTAGTTCAACATAAGTTCTATATAGTATCGGAGTTTCGATTCATCTAAACACATCACAATTTTTTTTCGTTTTCTTTCATCTCTCACAATGACAGACTTAAGCTAAACCACCTCCTCTGCTTCCACTGCTTCACGAACCGCAGTCTATGATCCTCACAACCCATCAACCACTCTCCTTGATGTAAACATGTCAAACATAACGACAAATACCAACTACTTGATGTGGAGTAGGCAAGTGAAAGCCCTCCTTGAGGGTCATGAGTTACACGGTTTTCTTGAAGAAAATGATGAAACTCCGGCCCCAATGATCACCAAAAATGGCCTGGCAGAACCGAATCCAACCTATAACCCATGATGATGCCAAGATCGATTGCTTTACAGCGCCGTTGTAGGCGCAATTTCCATTACTGTTCAGCCTCTAGTTGCTAGCGCAACCACCACACATGAGGTTTGGAGTATTCTTGCTCAGATCTTCGGTGCACCAACAAAAGGACACATCAAGCAATTAAAATTCTCGATTCGCAGCTGCACCAAAACTACCAAAACTATAAGTGAATATCTGCGTATAATTAAAACAAAAGTTGATGAACTTGTTCTTCTTGGCAAACCTTTGGATGCTGAGGATCTTATTGAACAAATCATGGTTGGGCTTCCCGATGAGTATAAGTCAGAAATTGATGCAGTTAATGGTCGTGACACCCTCAACACCTTCTCGGAGCTCACAGAAAAGCTCCTCAATCGCAAAGCAATGCTCATATGCGATTAGCCTTTGACACCCTCATTTCCAGTCACGACTAGCGTTGCAACACGCGACAATTGTGGAACCTGGAGACCATCTTTCACACCTCGTCACAACAACAATCGGGAAGGATCTCGCGCTCCTCGTCTGTATCTCGGGAAATGTCAAGCATGTGAGACTCAAGGACACAGTGTTCAACGTTGTCCCTCTTTTAGCGTTGTCGCAAATAACAATGCACCATCTCCCTTTGCACCACCAGCTACGCCGTTCTGGCGTCCTTCAGCAAATCCGGCCCTGCTTCACTCGGAAAATCTAGATGCGTGGTTGTTGGGCAGTGGGGCCTCTCACCATATTGCCTTTGACAAGAGTAACATGTCTCTTCATGCTCCATACATCGGCGCGGACTCTGTGGTTGTTGGCAATGGAACAAGTGTTCCGATCACACACACTGGTTCTTTCTCACTCAAAAATTCTTCGCAAAACTTCACACTTGATAACGTTCTTTATGCTCCTACAATGCAAAATAATCTCATCTCTTTTAACAAGTTTTGCAAGACTAATCGTACTTCTGTTAAATTTTTTCCATCTATGTTTGAGGTGAAGGATCTGCAAACAGGTACTCTGTTGCTAACCGCACCAGTTAATGGAGACCTGTATGAATGGCCCTCTGCTAGCACACGTTCGCCTCTTGCTCTCTCTGTTTCCAAGTCCTCTGTTTTTGATTGGCATCATCACCTCGTCCATCCCGCTTTTCCAATTTTAAAAGCTATTTCATCTTTTATTTCACCTTCTTTTTCATGTAGTGGCTCTGCCTCTTTGCATTGCAATGCTTTCTCCATCAATAAAAGTCACAAGTTACCTTTTGCAAACATAACCATTTCATCTTCTTGACCATTACATATTCTTTTTCTGATGTTTGGACTTCTCCCTTACGCTCTTTTGATGGCTATAAGTATTATCTTATAATTGCTGATCAATTCACTCATTACATGTGGTTTTTCCCTCTAAAAGCTAAGTCGCAAGTCGCAGCCACGTTCATGTTTTTCAAACAACTCGTTGAAAACCAATACAATGCCAAGATCGACACACTCTACACAAACAATGTAGGAGAGTTTTTCTTTCTTCGATCATTTCTCGCTCAACATGGCATCTCTCATCTCACTATACCTCCACACACACCCGAACACAATGGATTATCCGAAAGACGTCATCGATACATTGTAGATATCGGATTATCTCTCCTTACACATGCCTCAATGCCGCCGATATATTAGACTTATGCCTTTGCTACGGCCGTATACTTAATTAATCTGATGCCAACTAAAACTCTAAACATGGACTCTCTATATGCACGTCTCCTTGGCACACCATCGAACTACTCCAAGCTTCACATATTTGGTTGTTTGTGCTACCCGCGGCTGCATCCGTACACGACTAACAAGCTTCAACCACAATTCTCCCCTTGTGTTTTTCTCGGTTATTCTCTTTCTCAAAGTGCATATTTTTGTCTTGAGCCAAACACTTCTCGAATTTTGTTTCTCGACATGTTCACTTTTGCGAAAGCTTTTTTCCCTTTATTACCTTTTCAACTTCTTCTCTTTCCGATAATGAGGAACAAGAGGCGTCATGGGTGCCATCAGTGGAACCAATTCAACCACGTCTACAAACAATTATGACTGCGGCAACACTGGCGACCCCTGCTGCTCCTCCTTCATCACCGGAACCATTACCGCCTCTTGATCTTGATGATTCTCCTTCTCTGCCGCAACATGTGCCACAACCACGCATGGTCACTCGGTCTCAAAATCACATCGTCAAGCCTAATCTGAAGTATTGTCTCTCTGCACTTCTAGCTCCAAATATCGAACCAGAGACTATTCAGCAAGCACTTGCTACTGAACGATGGCATAAGGCTGCAAGTGCAGAGTTTGATGCTACTATTCGAAACCACACCTGGGACTTGGTCCCTCCAGAGCTTGCGTATAATCTGGTTGGTAACAAGTGGATTTTTCGCAATCAATTTCTTCCTGATGGCTCTATTGACATGTTCACAACACACGACTCGTAGCGAAAGGATTCCATCAACGATCGGGCATTGCCTATCAAGAAACATTTAGTCCGGTGATCAAAGCACCCACTATTCACCTGGTTCTTGGTGAAGCGGCAAAATAAGATTGGCCTCTCAAGCAACTTCACATTAACAACGCCTTTCTTCAAGGAAATCTAACAGAGGATGTGTTTATGGCTCAACCCTCTGGTTTTGTAGACAAGGATTGACCACACTATGTATGCAAACTTAATAAAGCTATTTATGATTTAAAACAAGCTTCGCAAGCATGGTATATGAAGATCAAGTCTTATCTACTTCAGCTCAATTTTCAAATCTCTCTTACGGATGCTTCTCTGTTTTTCATCATTGCCAAAGGAGATGTCCTTTATGTGCTCGTCTATGTTGATGACATTGTGATCACGTGCAATTAGCTATCAAGAATTCTTGACCTTATCGTCATTTTAGCTCAACACTTTTCTCTCAAGGATCTCGGTGATTTGTCATATTTTATGGGAATAAAAGTTTTACGAACACCTACAAGTATTCATCTATCACAGCGAAAATACATTCGTGACTTACTTCATCGAACAAACATGACTCATGCTAAACCAGTACCTTCACCAATGTGTGCGTCCACTTCCTTAACGCTTTATGATGGTACACCTCTTGACAATGGTTCATAATATCGGACGGTGGTTGGCAGTCTTCAATATCTCCTTCTCACGTGTCTAGATATTGCTCTTACCGTCAATAAACTTTCCCAATTCATGCATAAACCGACAACAACACATTGGATGGTGGCCAAAAGAGTGCTTAGATATCTTGCTAGTACGTATACCTCAGGCATATTTTTATCTCATAACATCAATCTCTCGCTTCATGCTTGCTTTGATGCTGACTGGGCTGGGAACAAAGACGATTACACATCTACCGGCGGCTATGTTGTGTTTCTCGGCCAACATCCCATTTCGTGGTCGACAAAGAAACAAGGTACAATAGCTCGATCTTCAACTGAAGCCGAGTACATAGCCGTTATCGATGCTGCTTCTGAACTCCGATGGGTGTACTCTCTTATTTGTGAGCTCGACATTAAACCCTTATCAACACCAGTCATATATTGTGATAATATCGGAGTCACTTATCTATGCGTAAATCCAGTTTTTCATTCGCGAATGAAACATGTGGCGCTACACTATCATTTTATTCGCGGTTAAGTTCAAGCTGACACTCTACGCGTCTGTCATGTATGCTCTAAGGACCAACTTGCAGATGGCTTCACCAAACCACTCCCACGACCACAGTTTGAACAACTCTTCACCAAGATTGGAGTCACTAAATGTGCTCCATCTTGAGGGGGGATGTTAAGATATCTCCAGATATGAATCCTGAAGATTCTCATTACTTCTCCAACAAATCTCGTATATTCTCTTAACAATATAGTTATGTACAAATCCATGTGTATCTTCTCTAAAGCTTATCTCTTGTACTCACTATAAATATGTTGTGTAACCATTCAATAAAGTAATTAGTTTAACATAAGTTCTATACCTTGAAGATGTCCAAATTGGTAAAACTAAAGTCGTGCTAGTGTGATCTATTATATATGCCAAACAAAATCTTTTTAGGGTCTATGGATTTTTAATCGCCACAAACAGGTCATACCAGTAAAATATTCGTCTTTGACGAACTAGCTCCTCTAACGCATTTTGAATCGGTGACCTCGTTAATATAATGGGTTTTCACCATTGTTCCAATACTTCGTTGGTTGACAAAATGTTTAATATTCAAATAAAAACTTTGTTAGCTAAGTCAAAAAGGTTGATCGATATATGAAAATATTCTTTTATTTTTTAAAATTTTTGGAATTTTAAAAAAGAAGACAACTTTTGTAGACATTAATATGCATTTCATTATCCAAACCAATGTTGATTTATTTATAGGTGGAAAGAAGAGATCATTGATCCTTGTTCCTTGCTTCGTGTAACAAAAGTTTTAGAGTCTGATTGGAGATTATAAACTTCGTTTTTGTGGTAACAATGAGCCTAGCTACTAGTTTTGGTTAGATTGATATTACCTTAGCTTTTCATTTAGGAAGATTGATATTTACTAGGTGTAAGAACCATTTTCCCAAATTTGTTTCTATAACTTTTTATGCTTTAGTTGTAGCTACATAATTTTCTAAATGATAACGAAAAATAAATCATACATTTTGGATGTCTGATTAATACGTATAAAAAACTCTAAAACATCTAAGGGATAAATTTTATTGGAAATATAGAGGATATTAGAGGAAAGATATGCAATTACAAAAGTTAATAAAATGAAAGGAAATGAAGAATCTGATAACCCAGCAACCAAATATGCTTTTACATATATTATAAACAAGATTTTCATTTCGTTTCGACAATACACTCGTCGTCGTAACTAAGCAGTGATAGTTTGTCGGTAAGGGTTGATTTGGAATAAGGTGTAAACCTATCAGTTTTGAATTCGATTCTTGCCAGAAATTAAGTTGTTATTGTTTAGCCAAATAAAAATAAAATCATGTGTTAGACCTCATTAAAATGCCTTACGCCAAACCAGTTTGGCCGGCCTAGCACTCCACCGGTTAACGGAAAAAAACTCTTCCTTACTATTAGTTGCTGCTCAAACTACGATGATCTCATTTAAATTTTTTTTTTCAACGAAGCAACTACACACATACTAAGAGCAGGTCCAATAGTGGATTTTTAAGGAATCCTTCGCCGTTGAAGAAAAAAAAATAAAATAAGAAAGATTGGTCCTTCACTGTTCCAAGATTGTTTCTTAAAGTCCTAAGAGCATTCACATTGGTGAGAACAAATTTTTGGGTTCTCATCTAATATAATATTATTATTATTTTTTTGTCAACCACACAATAATAATAAAAATATCTCACAGATTGGGTAACCAATCTGGGGGATTAGAGTTTACAAAAACAAAATCCTGGTGAAGAGAACGTGATCCTCGTGCCAGACTATCTGCTACTGTGTTCGCCGTACGTGGAATGAGTGTCAAAGAGAATCCCGGGAACAACTCCTGAAAGCATGTGATAATCTTGTAGTTGTGTAAAAAAAGCTAATGCTGGTTAGTTCCGCACAGTCCGTCTGAAATAGCTGGCAGTCTATCCGTCGGTTGTGCAGCTCGGCCATTGCCCATAACAAAGCTTCCAACTCTGAATGAAGTGGTGACAAGCTTCGGCGGTAGCATTTCGCCCCCATCAAGATTATCTTATTATCTGAATCCGTACAGCTCCAGCCAAGCCCAGAGGTAGGATCAAATTGTTTCCAGAATCCATCTACCCGACATATTAAACCATCTGTAGCAATGGGTTCCACAGATAATTCTTCTTCAAGAGGCGCAGTTAATTGCACTTCTTTCCAAGCTATGGAATCCGTTTCCGCAATTCGGAGAATCTCATCCACATCCGATTGTACCCCTTGGAAAATTTTCTTATTTCTCGCTTTCCATATTTGCCATAAAACCCATGGGAAGAGCGCATAACGATCCTTATCACAATCCCTCATCGGGGTCCGCCAAAAAAGGTAGTCCATATTTGTATAAATTGATTCGGACGGGAAAGCTTGCAACCGTTCTGGATCCTTGAACGAGTCCCAGACTTGCATAACCGAGGTGCATTCAAAAAAGACATGACTAATTGATTCCTCTCCGGATTCACATCGTTTACAGATGGTATCACATCGTATGCCTCGGTGAATTAATTATGTGGTTACCGCCAAACTCCCTGTGAGAAGTTGCAAAAGAAAATGTTGAATCTTCAGAGGACATTTTATCTGCCATGTATAAGCTTTTAAAGCTTCCAAACCTGGTCCCCAGCCATTATTATTAATCTGTGTTACCTCCAAAGAGTTTAGAATCTTATATCCTGACTTGACAGTATATTGTCCCGATTTCATGTAATGCCAAACTAAACCATCGTAAGTAATGGAGCGACTCGGATGAATACCTCGGATTAAAATTGTGTCCTCTGGATTAAAGTACACCTCTAATAAAGGCAGGTGCCACTCCCTTGTGGTTGGATCTATCAATTGGTAGACTTGTAAACTAGGGTGCCAAAGACTACCCCTATCTCTTGCTGGACGCGGGTTAATATCCGGAATCCATGGGTCATTCCAGACAGAGGTATTAATCCCAGAACCTATTCGTATCTTAACTCCTTGCCTAAGTAATCCTTGAGCCGAGTAAATACTCTTCCAACCGAAAGAGGGCGAGTTTGGCTTTTTTTGTTTCAAGGATGAGACTTCCGAAAATAACGGCCACGTAAAACTCGAGCAACCAGGGAATCCAGGAACTGAATAAGCCTCCATAATTGTTTGGCCAGTAAGGCCGTATTGAAGTCCTCCAGAAACTTGAAGCCTAAGCCCCCTTCCTCTTTTAGAATACATAATTTGTCCCATGCAACCCAATGGAGACCGCAGTTACATCCATTGGAGCTCCACCAAAATTTTGAAAATGCACTGGTTAACTTTGCTGTTAACTCTTTGGGAAGCTTAAAACATGACATGACATAATTGGGTAGCGCAAGAGCAACTGGTTTAATTAGAATCTCTTTACCCCCTTTTGATAGGTATTTGGAGGACCATCCATTAACCCGGTCGCGTAATCGTTCTCGAACATAATTAAAAACTTGACTTTTGGACCCTCCTAAGCTTTCAAGAATCCCTAGATAGGAGCCCATACCACCTTCTTTTGTGATGCCTAATAGATTCTTTAATGTACCCTTAGTAAGTTCTGAGACGTTCTTCCCAAACATAACCGAGGACTTATCAAAATTAATCACTTGGCCCGAAGCAGCCCCATAATCCCTTAAAACATACAGGATTGCTTGACACTGTGTAGCCTCTGCCTTGCAAAAGAATAAGCTATCATCCGCAAAGAGTAAATTTGATATTGCTGGACTATGTTGTGCTATCTTGACACCCGTTATCACATTGTCCAGTTCTTTCCGTTTGATATTTGCTATCAGGACCTCCGTGCAGATAATAAAAAGATACGGCGAAAGAGGATCACCTTGACGTAATCCTCTCTAGGGGATAGTGTTCCCCGTCGGCTTCCCGTTAAACAAAATTTTGTATGAAACCGAACGAACACACCACATTAACCATGAAATTCACACTTATCCAAAGCCTAATTTCCCCAATACAGCCTCTAAGAAAGACCATTCAATACGGTCATAGGCTTTACTCATGTCCGTCTTAATCGCCATAAACTCATATCGACATCT
>OVAN01001506.1:17073-40420 GCA_900406275.1 Anastatica hierochuntica
TGAGAACATCTAGTTAGAACACCTCAATAAAGATGCTCTAATATAAAGATCGATCCTTGGTTTTTTCTTGTACTGTTCGCGGACTCTACTGACACATGACGGTCCGCGATTGGATGATTTTTTTTTAAGCTGAAAGAAAAAAAAAAGTTAAAATAACTTACCTATGAACTCGAGCCGACAGCTTTGGTATGCCCTAATATATTTTCTTTTAACTTTGTTAGCATTTATTTTATTGCTTAATGTTAAATCCAAATTTATTATACTGCATGTGAGGATTTGATGTACATATATTACGCCACGCATTTTTAATACATGCTGATTGAAAAGTGCTCCCAACTTTCAAAGTTATCTCATAGCCCATGAGAACATTTATTTAGTCAAAAATACATTATATTCATTCCCACACATTTTATTCTTTTCTTACATTATCCATACCATCAAACATAATCAAATCGAATTCACAACTCCATCGACTTCCTTTTTTCCAACATATATTTTATTGATATTCAAACGATTATAAAGATAAAAGCAACACCATGCATATCCGGATGTGCAACCCAAATGGCTAAATCTGTGAGAGAATCTAAAACAAGTAGATTCAAGCTCTATAAGAATTTATTGATATAAAAACGAAATAGATAAACTAATACCACATAAAGCTTTATTCAATGCATAAGAGAAAGAGAAAGGAAGAGACTTTTAGATTATAACCAATATAAAATTGATCTTGATAGTTTTCTTATAATGAGAAAGGAGACTGTTTGAAACGTAGTCTTGTTATAATTCATGAGAAACACATATTCATATATATATATATATATATATATATATATATATATAGTGAAATTACTTTTAAGAAACCCTAAACACATGGGCGTTAATTTAACCTTTCCTTGTTAGGAGAATTGAACAAGACTTCTCTTTACACTCCCCCGCAAACTTGGCGTCGGGATGAAAGCAACGATGACAAGTTTGTAAGCACAATTGTGATAGGTTGAAAAGTAAGAGTAGCCGAAGATCCATGTGAAGTAGACAAATAACTCTATTCAGCTTGGAGAATAGCCATTAATGTGAGAATCTTTTCAGGTTCTTTTGACCTATTTGTCTTACAACGAATACGAGTTTTTCTTTTATCCGTTTAATTCGACTAATCTATCTCACAACTGAAGAAAATTTTCTTCATACTACAACCTAAACCTTATTACTCCCTACTTTCCATCAGTTTTCCACAACAATATGCATCTCTTTAATAATCTAGAATATCAGGTTCTAACAACAGCAACTTGATGTCCACCACACAACTACATCAATCGTAGTCCAACCCTTTTCTTTATCCTCTGACTAAACAATTTCAAAGATTAATCCATGAAATATTTAGCCCCATATCAGTTCAACTTCCTATCCCCTTTCCAGCAAAAAATTATGCACTCTAACAATATGTTTTTCTCACGGACATTTCATCGAACATTTGGTGTGCGCTTGGTAGAAACATCAGAAACTTGCAACATACTATATTTATCAAACCTAAAATAGTCCTATTTCATCCTAGCTTTATGCATTCCATACCACTAAATCTAAACCATCAATCTCAAACGCTTTCTCAAATATCATTTGTGGAGAAGAGAGGGGAACCTTAGATTTTTGTATCGGGGGATTCGTAGACACTGCTCCATTGACTTGCCACTTGAAGCTTTTGCTTCTCTTTCCTCATAGAACTGAAATAGTTCCCTAAGATGCTTACTTCTGAGGTCTCATCGTAATGATTCCAAAGATATACGACAAGGAATAGTGAGAACCAAATATTCAAAACTCAATCTTAACTTGGGGCTTTTATCACCAACGTCAAGCCCAATATTCTTTTATCATCACATCGGAAACTCGTCGGCTTCATAAAATTAGCAAGTCGTTCTTTGAATCTCCACTAAAGACTCAGATTCTTCCTTCTTTTTCTTTCTCGTTGCTGTTTTGTTTTTGCTTTTAGTTGTATGAGATTCTAGAAATGATTAGAATAGAAAAGAATAGATCATGAGGCTATCAATATCATAGATCGATCAAGCAGCGGTATCTCAATCATGATCGACTGCATCTCTGATACCATGTAAAAGAATCTAAAAGAAGTAGACTCAAGATCTATAAGAGCTTATTGGTATGAAAACGAAACTGATAAACTAATAGCTCATAGGTCTTTATTCAAATGCAAAAGAGAAAGAAAACGAAAGAGATTTTTAGATTGTAACCAATATGAAATTGATCTTGATAGTTTTATTACTATGAGAAAGGAGGTTGCTTGAAACGCAATCTTGTTACAGTTCATGACAAACACATATTCATATATATAGTAAAACTACTTGTAAGGAATCCTAAACACATGAGCCTTAGTTTAACATTTTCTTGTTAGGAGAATGATTTGAATAAGACTTCTCTTTACAAAACCAACAACAAAGTAGACAAAGCGATAAAATGATAGAGACACAAGCTTTAGCAAGCTTGATAACATGTCGAAAAAGCTTTTAAAGTTGCCACATTCGAGTAAGTACACAATGAAATTCCAACGTCCTTCGAATTCTTTAGACTTGTAAATCGTCACCTTAATTGTAACATCGATACACTTCAAAACCTCGGTTCTCACCAGAACGAATTTCGTTATATCTACCGGTCCCGTGCGAACGTTTACACTTAAATAGCAAAATGGTTAGGAAAGTAATACGCTTCTCCGAGTTTGGATATCATAAATAAACCTTGGTTTCCACTTCTTCAAACAATGCATAAATTATTGCGCTACATGAGGCATGTAGAGAATGTATATGACTCAGATCTATGACTCAACATATACAACAAGCGAGTGGTTTGACTATTTTTTTAATTTACTTTATCTATTCCATGATCGAAAGAGGGGGGATACATGTTACACCATCTAAAGAGCCAACGGTTTTATTTGATGATAATGTAGCATGTTTCACACAAATTAAGGACGATTATATCAAAAGCGACATAACGAAATATGTTCCTCCAAAATCTTTATCTTATACTCAGAGCCAGCTCAATATAAGTTAATATCTAAAACAAATAAATTACTGATGCCCACTCAAAACTAAAATTGTTATAAAAAGCCTTTATGATATAGACTTGAGACTTGAACTGTGGGTAACTCACAATGGAAGGAAGACCACAACCACTACACTAGAGCTAGAACTTTTAAAAAGTGGTGCCCTCAAATTTTATCTACAGTTTTGCGTCTAAAGCACTAGCTTTATGTGCTTTAGGTCATTGTCGGGACTGCTTACATCAAGAGCTTAAAAAGATCGAAAAGTAGAGGTCCAATATGTTTTTTCAAGTAACAATCCAATAGATTTATTTACCAAGGCGCTTCCTACTACAATATTAAGGAAACATGTTTAAAGAATCAGAATGCGCCACCTACGAGATTTTTGAGAAAAGAAATATCCATCATTTTCAAAAAAAGATTGTACTATTATACTTTTTTTCTCTAATCATAGTTTTTTTTATCTCATTTGATTTTTTTTATGATGAGATTTTTAACAAGGTAATATACAATATTCTAATAATGATGGATAATTTATTTATTTTTTACACCAAAACCCTTTTTCATTAAGATAACGGTAAAGGAATCTCCTCTAGGGAGAAACCCAAGAAATCCGCCGGACTTACAAGGGCGAAGGAAACAAAGTGTGGTTTTGCCTTAAAGGTAAGACCAAAACCAAGAGAAAATACATAAGCAACAACTGATATCGAAGTAAAGTAGAGATAGACGTCTGCTCAATTGAGGCTGCAGGAAGGAAGTCCTTGACTAGATGCGAAACAGTGCGAACACCAATACCACGTCAAAAAGATAATTTCTTGTGTGGTTTTAATACTCCATACTTGGGCCGGAAGTGTCAAAACACAAGATCCCTGAAAAGGGTGGTCACTAGTAGGACGAGAGAAAACTCTCGCGACCCAATATCCTATACCTAGGATAGAAGGAAAAGAAACATCATTTACATCCTTAGACGAGTGCTCCAAAAAATTTGGTACACTTGAAGAAGTCCAAATCCGGTTAGCTTCAATATTTGCAGAAAAACTCTCCAATCCAGAGGAAATAGATACCACCCCATCACATTTACTAAGGAATGAAGCACGAAGTTTCCAATATGATGTTTGAGCTACAACATGAGACAACATATGACCAAATTCTGTAACAAAAAGGAAAATCGAGGCCCTAGTAGAACCGTACTGGAACTTGTACTTTCCACTAGAAACATTATGTTGGTCTAATGTCAGCTGCTTCAGGATGGGGAATGGTAGAAAAACACCATTAGAGCCAATTGTGATAGTAAAATCTATTATCCAATCAGTTTTTTGGGTGTTTACATTTTCTACACAATAGAGATTCATATCCAAATCATAAAATCTAAATAATAGACATGTTTGGATTGATAGATAAATTGGGTCTAAGCCCACCTTCTCCATTAAGGAGGAATTAAAGTCCATTAGAGTTGGCCCAATCTTCTCCATTGTGGAGGATAATAAGAATAAATTATACTTCTCAACTATGGGTCTTAACCCACCAATGAGGTATTTACGAATAGGACCCGGAATTGGCCCATTCTCATGAATGTAAGAAGGCCACATAATTAAAATGATTATAAGCCCACTAAAGAAAATTCCCAATTCACAAAGGAGACCTAGCTTATCACAACAGGTAGCTGGCCGCCACACCGGTGGCGTCATGGCGACGGTACGGTGGCGCCGGCTGGAAATCCCTCCAGAGATTTTGTAGATCTCGAAATGGCTGAAGCAGAGAGGAGGATCTCGATCAGACTTTTGTAAGCAAAGTAAGTCGCCTCCAAATCTAGACTCCATAAGGTTCGCACCAGAATCGAGGCTTAAAAGAGAACTCTCGCAGATCTGGAATCTTTTGAGCCACTCGGGGATATCTCGACGCGACAGAGGCTGCTCCGAGCTTGAGTAGTGCACCGGTATGGGAGAGCCACCACCGAAAGACATTGAGAGGCTGAGAACGGTGGTGAAAGATTCTTCAGGGTAAAAGCTCAGGCTAAAAGGAGACGCTTGTGATACTATCATAGTTGATAGTTTGGCGGCATAGACCGCGAAAGGTCTCAGCGGCGGTGGAAGCCCGTAACACCGGGAGGACGAGAGCATATCGGGTATTTTCCAAGAAAGAGCCGCTTTGTGCAGCATGTACTCTCGACCAGATCTGTCAGATCTGTGTTGGACTACTCCTACTATCGCGACAACTAAGGCCACACTTGCTTCAACACACCACACAGAGCTAGTTTTTCGAAGATTTGACCTCACCGGAGGAGAGTAATCCCTCTCCAAAAGCACCCTCAAAGTGTTCATGGCTTCGTCAAAATCTCCATTTCGAGCCGACGGAAGAGGGTTTCGACGGTAGACACGAAACATGGATCTATGGAGTCTTTTAAAAGCATATCAGAGATAGAAGTGGAAGGAGAGAGAGGAGCCGCCACCGGCGGTAAAAACCACCAGTGGCGGCGGAAACTGAGAAGAATTTAGAGTTTTCAGTAGAACAAGAGAAAGAAAAGAATAATAATGGATAATTAAAAGAGAATATTGTGAATATTGTTTATGGATTATACTTCCACGTAGAAAGGTTATTGATCCATTAGAAATTGCTGATTTATAGTATTATATTAATGTTCTGCTCGTATAAAAGATGATGTTACCTCACGTACTAAAACGACTATGAAGAGAAAAGAAGAAACATATTTTACTTTCCCCTCTCTTTACATCCTACTTGCTCTCTCTCACTACCACCATAAAATAAAATATAATATAGTATTAATATAATTATTAACAAATAACATTTTAAATGTTCTAAAGTTTTATTAATTAGGTAAGAATTCACGTGATATGCAAGTAAAGATAAAATATTTAATGTTTAAAATTAAAAATCTTCATAATTCTTTTTAATATATGATTTTATTAGATTGTAAATGGGAAATACAGATTGTCAATCATCCAAATATGTTGATAATTATAAATATTAAAAACCATAATTGAGTTAAAACTTTCTTTCTCAAGTAAACCAGCAATGATGTTCCTCTCTCTATTAACCCATCCTAACGACGACTCGGGAAGCTTCATGGTTCACCATCTAATATCACAAAAGAATTTACCAATATCACTATTATCACTAGCTTTATTAACAAGATTTGTGAGCTCCAAGCAATCGCCATCGAACCACACTTTTGTCCACTCATTGATCCATATCATTTGTAGAACATAAAGAAACCCTTTAGCCTCTGCTTGTAGCGGTGTAAAAGCCTTTTCTAGCTTTGCATTTCCAGACTTGACATGTCTTCCATCACTATCTCGTAGAATCCAGCCCACACTTGCTTCGTGAGATTGAGAGTTGAAAAAACTATCAAAGTTACTCTTGAGAAAGTCATTAGGAGGGGGTTCCCTACGCGTGTTTCTTAAAGGCACATATTCTGAATTCTCCGATGGCGTTCCCATCATGGATATCCATTCTAACACCGCCTACACCGATCGATGATAATCCTATACTGGATGTACGTTGCGTTTTGTAAACAAAAACTCATTACGCGATTTTCAGTTCATCCACATGATCCAGAAAGGTAGTAATCATTATTGATCTTGATAAAATTCATCGTCATATATACTCACCATTGTCTTGAGATTCTCCTCTAGATCATCCTTAGGTGTGTACATTTTCGGATTCCCATAGCACCTCCACACCGATTGTGCTTGCATACACTCAAACAAGACATGATTTATGCTTTCCTCTTCGACGCAACAATGTTGCCACTTTGAATCAATATTGACCTGTCTTGTTATTAACCTATCTACAAAGCTTTAGACATAGCCTTCCAGGTGAAAAACGTATCTTGGGAGGGATCTTAAGCTTTCATACTCTTCTCTTCAGCAGAATCGAACCCTCTGGTGGAGCATAAGTACCTTGCTCTATCATGTCATGAGTAAGAAACCAATACCCCGACTTAACAGTGAAGCAAACATCTTTCGTATACGACCATTCATAAGAGTCATAGGCATCATGACGAGGTATGTAAAGAGACTTTGCTAAACTGATATCTTCAACATTTAAAAAGTGTTGTAGCCTTGTCTCATCCCATTCTCGTGTTCCCTCTTTCCAGAGGTCCTTGACCTTCATATGATAGTTATACCCCATGAATCTAGCAGGTCTAGGTGGGCTTGAAGGGAGCCGGTTATCGGAAAAAACGTTTGTATCTTCACCATGTCCGACTCTAAATCTTAAGCCTTGTTTGATAATTAGTCGACCCTCTTGAATAGAGTTTCATCCGTAAGATCCTTTCATACCTTGACGTGCCTGGATAAACAAATTATTTGGATGGTACCTTCCTTGGAATATTCTGGCAGTCAAACTATCCGGATTGTTAAAGATACGCCATGCTTGCTTTTTCAAAAGAGCCATATTGAATTGGTAAAGATCTTTAAAACCAAGTTCACCTTCTTGCTTTGGAATTGAGAGTCTCTTCCACATAATCCATGGTATCTTTCTTTGTCCATTATCATGCCACCACCAAAATTCTGTCAATGCACTATCAATTTGCGCATAGATAGTTTTTGGCATTAAAAACAATTCATAGAGAAGACCTGAATCACTTGAGCTATCAATTTAATGAGGACTTCTTTCCCTAGGTTGACAAAAATCTGGTGTACCAGCTTCCTATCCTCTCTTTAACCCTCTGCACAACATACTCAAATGTCTTGATTTTACTACGTCCAACTTGTTCATGTATGCCCAAATACTTACCTCCTCCACCAAGCTTATTTATTCGTAAGATCTGTTGGATCTTTTGTTTCATATCAGGCTTGACTCTTGTTCCAAACAAGAAAGATTTATTTTTTGTCTTGAGATAGTTTCGTAGTTTTGAAGCAGCGTTGACAAGACTTCAACATCCTTTACATCAACACGACATAAAAAGAGTGAATCGTCCGCAAACAATAAATGTGTTATCGGAGGACAATTAACATATATCTTTAGTCCTTGAAAACCATGGATTCGCTCTACTTCATTCGTCATTTAACTCATCACTTCAACACACAGTAAAAAAAATATGGGAAAAGGGGATCCCTTGTCATATATCTCGCGACGGCTTAAACTCTCCATGAGCCGAACCATTCAACAATACTGAGAAGTTGACCGAACGCAGGTCATAATCCATTGGTTCCATCTAGAATCGAAACCCATATGGACCATTACCTGCTCCAGAAAACTCCACTCGGCCCAAACATAAGCTTTACTTATGTTGGTTTTAATAGCCATATACAATTTTGAACAATCCTTTTTTGTTTTCAAAGCATGCATCAACTCATGAGCAATCAAGATATTGTCCGTTATACTCCTTATTGGCACAAAAGCTGCTTGAGAATCAGAGATTAACGTTCCTAAAATACTCTTTAATCGCAATACCAAGACTTTAGAAATAATCTTGTAGCTAATAGTGCATAGACTGATCGGACGCAAGTCTTGCATACAAGTACAATTCTTTGTTTTCGGTATCAGACAAATATTTGTATGGTTAACCACTGTCTCCAGTTGATTTTCTCAAAGAAACGGTGCACCATATAATACACCTCTGGTCCAATCTCCTCCCAAAACTGGTGATAAAACGCTATTGTAAACCCGTAAAACCTCAGAGCCTTATCGGCACCAATAGAAAAGATTGCGAGTCAAATCTCCTCATTCGCAATCTGGTGTGTTAGGATTTCATTCATAGCTGGAGTTACACGAGCCTGCACCCCCTGAAATAGTTCGGACAACTGTAGGATTTGAAGAAGAATAGAGTTGTTCAAAATAGCCAACAAACACTTTTGCCATAGCCTCGTCACTCTTTTCCAGAGATTCCTAACTCGTTGATAACAGTTTGGATTATTTTTCAGCGTTTCTTTGCTTTGGTAACTCCGTGAAAGTACCTTGTGTAACGATTTCCAACTCTTAACTAAGCCGTACGACTTTTTTGTTTCCAAAATTCTTCTTCATCGTAATAAGCTTTGGAAAGCTCTGACTGCAAGTTTTTGATCTAAGATGGAGTACTATATCTGTCCCTTAACGCCCTGTCAATTCTGTTTCTCAAAATCTGGATCAGTTCAGTCGAATTCACTTTCCTACGTCTCTTCCATTGCGCAATTGTTCACTTACAATTCTTAAGTTTTGCACTTAACCTCTGATGTCTCTGCTGTACTTTGATCAGTCTCTGCGTATTGTCTCAGAGAACTCTTGGTCTTGAAACAACCGTTTATCATAACGGAAATGGCTTCGACGCAGTGTGGGAGAATATTCAACCGTTACATCAGATTTAGCCAGGTCGAGGAACTTCGTTACAAATTCTGGGTAAAGACGTTTCCATTCTGCATTGATAAACACTTTCTCTAAGAAACATTCAACTACTTCATTACTTCTTTGCCCACCCAGCTAAAAGAATTTCCTGTATACTTGAGATCTTCCATGCCACATACTTGTATCATGCGCCAAAAATCATCAAAACTCGCATAAGCTCTTCTTCGCCTCCTCTTTTCTCATTGTGATTTATGATTTCGTTAAAGTCACCTCACATCATCCATGTTACATCGAGTTGGCTAACGGCAACTCGATGTAACGTTTCCCATAAATGATTTCGATTTGAGGGATTATGACATCCATAAATACAAGACAAGTAGAAACTGAAATTCTTATAATCAACGAAGAGATTTATAAGACGAGCATCATACGAAAAGCAAAAAACGAAAATACAATTCTTCCAAAAAATTACAAGTCCTCCACTATGTCTTTGAGGTGATACTATTCTTATTCGATCATATCGTAAGACACACAAGTATCACGTACATAATCATCATTCTCCATTGTTTCTACGAGGAACAACATGTCCTGGAGATACTACCTTTGTATCTCTCTTAGACATCAAACTGTGAGGCATTGTCCCAAGCCTCGACAGTTTCACACCTCATCTTTCATGGTGTTGATGGTGGATTCGAGTCCACCACGCCTGCGTTCTGTGTATTTGCAACTGAAGGACCAGCTGCATGCATCCCATAGTTTGCTTGTAACAGTTGTAACCCATTCTGCTCAATTTTCTTGACATCAACAACATGTCCGGGAGATACTATCTTTGTATCTCTCTTAGAAATCAAACTGTGAGGCATTGTCCCAAGCCTCGACAGTTTCACACCTCAACTTTCATGGTGCTGATGGTGGATTCGAGTCCACCATGCCTCCGTTCTGTGTATTTGCAACTGAAGGACCAATTGCCTGCATCCCATAGTTTGCTTGTAACAGTTGTAACCCATTCTGCTCAATTTTCTTGAACAGCACATCTAGGTTCTTATCTTCCACAACATCAACAAACCATGGCTTCTTTGATCCATCTTCATACCTGAAAGACTCAACCTGTTGTCCTGCTGCTTTGGCTTCTCTGCTCACACTCCCAACCAAGAGTGCCTAATGCTCATCCTTCTCTAGGTCAAAACCAATAAGAGTAAAGAGTTCCTCACCATCTTGAATTCCCATATCTTCTACCAGTCTACCCATAAAATTCCTCTTTTGCGATGCTCTGTCTTCAGCACTCCTCGAATCTCCAGTATTCTGATCCTCACTGTAAATTCCTTGCTTAACTAACAGACATTCATCTCGATCCTAAATCTGATTCCATTCGTGTGTTTCCATCATTGCCTCCTCAGGTACTGGTGGATTCTGACCAACACCTTGGGCTCGATTCTGATTAGGATGTTGCGGATGGTGGTTCTGCAACTGCTCCTCTTGAGGCACATCTCCCTCAACCTCATCATCATATGATTCATTATACAATGGTCCATGTATGATACAATCACCAGTATCATGTGTTAGCATTCCACAAGTTGCACAGAAACCTCTCAGCCTTTCGTATCGAAACTTAATCGGTGTACTGATTCCAGCCTAGAACTGGTAGTTCTTCTGGAATCGGAAAGGCCTATCAACATTCTAGATTATTCGGACACAAAGGAACTCAACTGCCCCTAACCCTTATGGGTCAAAACCACCAAGCATCATCTGTCCCAATCTTCCAGCCACATTTAGAACAACATATAGAGAGATGAAGGGTATAGGGAGGCCACAAATTTGGACCCAAAAGGGAATGATTTTAAGAGACATCAAATCCATACCATGGACCCATCGTTGTAACACCACCATTCGGCAGTTGAAATCCCATGGTCCCCTGTTGAAAACGGAGAGCATCAAATCCTCAGAAGGAAACACAAACTGAATTTTGTTTCTGTCCACTTTCCGGCTAACGACAATCCCATCCAACCCCCATACTCTTGGGAGAGCCACAGTCATAGCTTGGAGGTTTTATTTCCTGGGAATTAGCGGTCTAGCGATGAGGAAAAATTGGTTAGCGTGGACCGCCTCCGCCACCACATCTGTTAGGGTCAAAAATAGTCACGACGAAATCAATGCCTAAAAAAAACAACGAAAAATGTTGTCTCTCTTTCGGGAACGAAAAACCGTAAGAGGATTATCAATTCTGAGGCTCTTGCCATCTAGATGATCTCCTCTCAACCAAATGTCGAAACCCCGCGTCTAGTCAACCGTAGGCGATCACTTCGCAAAGTCTGGTCACTCGCGAGCAACTAAAAGCGAGAATATCAAAATCAACACCCGAGACTTCTGAATAACTTCCGAGAGATCTCAATAGGCAAGTTTCGGAGCGATAAGAAGTCATCGTAAACATCGAATAACCACGTCGCTCCAGAAACATGAATAACATGAACAACGACAAGTCTAGTCGCCCACGGGCGACTAGACACGGACAACGTCTAGTCGCCCACGGTTGACTAGACCACGTCCTCTCGGTCATCTTCTCCTTCAAATCTCGGTTTGATTGTCTCTTGTTTCATCTCGATTGGAGTTTCCGTTAAAGTTTCGCGATAATAATCGTAAAGACTTGTTCTTTTCGTAAAGACTTCGTACCGATCGTATAAAACGACACCAGTTAACTTGAACACCGATGTTATCTTAACTATACGATTAGTCTTATCATTTCGCGAAACCATCATTGCGTAATCGTACGAAGAACAACTTCTCCGAAAGAAATCGTTAAAGTCACTTAGTCACAAAATGGCCCAAGAAGACCCAAAACATGATAAAAGTCCGCTTACGATTTCGGACGAGAATGGGCCCAACTACGTTAACGATTTACTAAATTTCAGCAAATGATTAATGGAAAAAGCGATAAAGTCAAGTTTAGAGATAAATACGGAAAAATCATACTTCACTACTACTCCTCAGAGCTACCAGACTTCGCGGAAGAAGACTCGACTTCACTACTCTGCTCAACGTACTCAAGAATGCGTAGGAAAGACCATCGGAACAAAATCCCGATGAAATCACCCCTATCGCAGTGCGGAACAACGCAGATGACCTTCCGACTCTCAAGAAGGAAACGATAGAAAACGAAGTCGAGCGAATCGACTTGGTCTTCAGCGATCAGTCCGATTCCACGGATGAAGACGATGACATACACCCAAGAAGGGTTAAGGGTCGCACAACATAGAAAAACTCTCAGCTCAACGAACCCATGACAGAAGAAGAAGAAGAAGAAAACATCTTCTCGGTAGAGCAAGAGAGACAGGTCGTGGAGCAGGCCAGAGCCATTTGCAGTACACGCCCGTCTCGAAAAAAGACCACCGAAGAACTCGACGAGATTCTCGATCTCCGTGACTACATCGCGAAAACAACGACAAAAGTTAAAGCGAAAAAGTCGCAGATCCACCACGCGACCGATGTCGCGCCAGAGATCGATAGGCTCCTCGAAGAGGCTCGAAAAATTCCATTTACTGCTCACATAACCAACACCAGAGTCTCGGATCCTGGGAAGGTAAAAATCCCAATGTATAACGGAACCTCCGATCCGAAAGCTCACCTGCAAACTTTCCAGATCGCGATGGCGAGGTCCAAGCTCAAGGAAGGCGAAAAAGATGCTGGTTTCTGCCACCTTTTCATCGAGAATCACCAAGGGGCGGCCCTCGAATGGTTCTCCCGTCTAAAATGAAACTCCATCGGAAGTTTCCGTTAACTCTCCTTGGAATTTCTCAAACAATACTCCATGTTTATGGACAGAGAAACCTTCGACATCAATCTATGGAGCCTATCTCAAAGAGAAGATGAATCTCTCTGAGATTTCATGAACAAGTTCAAAATAGTAATGTCGAGAGTCTGCGGGATCAGCGACAAGGTGGCAGTAGACGCGCTCAGAAAAACCCTCTGGTACAAATCGAACTTCAGGAAGTGGATAGCTCTCAAAAACCACGCACTATTCAGAATGCACTTCATAAGGCTACAGACTTCATCATCATCGACGAAGAGATGAAAGTTCTATCCCAAAAAAAAAACCAGGGAAGGCATCTTCGAAATACTTAACCTCATAACAGAAAGCGAAAAAGAAAATCCCTCGTAATGAGAAGTATGTCCATCACGAGGGAGAAGATGTCTAGGGGCGCATAACTACGCCATCAACTCCCCGTCTGAACAAGGCAGGACGTCGGGGAACACCTGGACGTAGAACACATCATATGACGAAAACACCTTCTGCGAGTTTCACCAAACAAAAGGTCACTCCACCGCAAACTACAAGGTTCCTGGAGCGAGACTAACAACGAAACTGTTCGCGGGAGAAATCTCAGACATAACCAGCGTAAAAAATCTTATACGCGATACATACTGCCAACCCAGAACCGATAAAGCATGCCTAGAAGATGTCATGTCTCAAAGAACTCAAGCAGATGGAAAACGCGGAAGGAGACCATACGACAAAGGCAACGACTCCAATTGCCGCAGAGTGAATATGATCATCGGAGGATCACACTACTTTCGCGACACCATCTCATTGATAAAAGCATATCACCGAAAGGTTGAGTCAAGTGCAAACTGGCTTATGGCACTCGACACCGCAAGTGACACCGCAAATAACACCATCGCTTTCGAGGAATACAAAACTGTCGGAATCGAAAAACCCCATAACGATCTCCTCGTGATCGACCTCGTCATAAAAGAATCTCGAAGTCGCCAAGGTCCTCATCGACACAGGAAGTACCGTCGATATTATCTTTCGCGATACTCTCAACAAGATGAACATCAACTTATTCGAAGTCACACCCACACCGAAACCACTCACGAGTTTCTCCAGAAAGACATCAATGACTCTCAGATCGATCAAGCTTCTGGTGATGGCCAAGGAAATAACATAAGTCATCGATTTTGCGGTCGTCGACCATCCTGCCGTTTATAACATGATCATAGGAACGTCATGGATAAACTCCATGAAGGCAGTCCCAACGACCTACCACTTGGGCATTAGATTCCCGACTCCCTACAGAATCTCCGCTATCTGTGGATGCCAAAAACAGTCACAACTTTGCTTCCTAGCCGAGCATAAGCTAAGACAAGTTGCAATGACGCCCTTGGCTAAAACCGAACGAATAAAGACAACTCGACCGTCAACTGAAGACTCTTTGGAAAAAGACATGCCAGAATCGTCAACTCAAAAAACGGCTCAATACGAAGGAAACAAGCAAATTTTCGAGCCCAACATTCCCGACAAAGCAATGCCCTCGACACCAGAGGAAATCGTCGACTCAACTGTAGTTATCATGACTAGAACGGCCGATGCAACTCTACCAAGCGAGTAATCACTCGCAGCAACAAACTGAACTACAAGACAACTTGATCCTCGAAAGAGGTACGTAGGCAGCTCCTCGCAAGAAGAGTTCAGCTGTCCCCCTTCTCTAAAAAAGGGGGAGTGTGTGTACGTATACTCGTATACTCCCACACTTTATACTCGGCAATACATTTCAACAATAATTTTTTTTTAATTTTTCTCATAACCCAAAAACGGAAATGATATGAGAAAATCTTTCTTAACGAATCTTGACTATAACATGTTCATCAACACATTCTACACCAAAACGGAAAAATGAGACATCGCAAATTTCCGAGAAACACAATTCCGAACTCGATCAAAAACTTCTAAAAACAGTTGCAAGACTACCAAACCCTTACCGGGAAAAAGACAAGTACTAGTTCCAACTTCGCACCCGTCGATTGGCCCCGACGGACGAACTAATCACTCACCTTAACCTTCTCTTTATGAAGAATGAGTTCTCATACATCCGACTAGGATAATAGCGCACTATAAAAGAAATCCGAAATTTTGGTCAGCACTTCCAGACGACTTAGAAATTGTCTTTGGAGAGATGTTCGGTTCTCGATTAATGCAAGTCATATAAGTCGATAACTTATCGCAGACTTCAATATCGAGACGAAACCAGGTCAAAGTCGAAAACGGGAAACGCAAGCCGAAGTTAGTCACCGTACGCTCTAAAACCGAGAGTAAACTTAGATCTTGCCTTAAACCCAACACACTGGTCTCAAACATCTCAAGACATAGTATCTAACCGATATGAGATCCCAAAACTTGTCTTTTTGTCTATATTCGTGTTTATAAGAATCTGAAACACTAAGTCTCTCCAAAACTCGCACCCGAAACAAACAACGAATATAGCGATCCTTCAATGAATTGATATGAGATGACAACTCATAATCTATCTCCACGTACGCATCACTACTCATACATTATCAAATCGAAATAAAAACACTATTTATTAATACGAAACCGCAAGATGACGGGGTTTCAAAGCCTCATACGGCCGCCCCCAATAGATTGAAAAGCGGCCACACTTGGTCATAACTTAAACACAACTTAAAACAGGGAACACACTCCCTCTACATACAAACATGTCATATTTACGAATCGTATTCGTAATAACCAGACGTCGAAAAATCACCAACGCCAAAATGAGTTCGGATTTTGGTCCACCGCGTCCTCTTTACCTCGAGCGGTATCCCCAACTTCCATCGAGTTAGGAGAAACAGGAATCGGGGCCCAGTGACCCCGAACCCTCCCTTCGATCGAAGGGATCGAAGACTCAACATTCTTGCACTTCTCCATATGTTTGGACATCTTGTCCATCTCGAAGCGATAGGAGTAATCGAAATTCTGGGTACGTCACAAAGCACCCACCGAACCACGACACTCGTGATACTCTCCGAAGGATTGTTGCGTGTACTTGTACTGGTCAAAGTCGGCCACAAATTGAACCGAACGTTCAGCCACGACTGAGGCGATCTCGCATTTTCCGCATCTATACGCGCGGCGAACCTGCGACGCTTGATTCCGCGCCAACTCCTTCTCGCGGAGAGAAGCCGCTTCAACCTCCCTTTTCAAGTGGGAGTTCTCTTCTTCGAGTTTCTCGGCCTTGAACCGTGACGTCTGCGCTTCCAAACTGCTCGCCCTAAGGGTCTCGTCCATCTCGTGGAGACCCTGCAAAAGAAGGATCTTTTAAAAGGTTAAAGGCAAAGTCATATGAATAAACGGAATCGCGTCGTATGCTCGAAAACTAACCCCCGTGCAAAAACGCGAGGCCTCTGCATACTGCCCTGACATGACGAATCCCGCATCAACCGCGGGTTGATGCAATAGGGCGTCAAAAGAAGCAAGGAAGGCGTCGACGTCTGACTCTTCTCCAAAAAGCGGCAGTGAAAGTTGACTCGGATCACCTCTGTCTTCGCCGAGGAGATCGTGGTACCACGTCCCCTCGGAAGACTCCCTCTTGTCCTCGGCAACGGCGCCCCCGTCAATAGACGCGCGCTCGTTCCTGGGAGACCTCTCCCTCTCCTTGTCAGGAGGCATCTTGTATGGAGTAAAGCCATTCATGTTCGGTTCTAACTCTTCTCCCTTGACCGCGTCAGGCTGAGTTCGACTCTTGTGGTACTTAACTGCATTATGAACTCGCTGCGGGGAAAAGCAACCCCAGTGGAACGGACCGCTTCAGAGAAGGTTTCTAACGACGCACAGATCTTCCAGATGCAGAGGAAGGGGATCAAGAATTGCGAAACAAAAGACCTATCAGATATCGGCAAACGAAAAGAAAAACGACCAGAGTATCGAAAACGATACCTGCGGGACTCCATTTACGCCTAAAGTCAGAAACATATTCGTCTTCGACAGAGGCACTATTTAAACGAACGAAGAAATATTGCTTGTTCCAACTGTGGAAATTGGACGTAAACGATTGAATCACCGACATATTGTTCCTCAGCTTGATACAATACCGAAGCGGTAGACTCGTGGCCTTTGTAGACAAAAACGTCAATAGATAGTCGACGCTTAAATTCATCCCTCGTTCGTAACTCAAAACCAAGATTCCGACAAGGTGTTGGAGATCGGTGTGCGAAAATTGGCTGATCGATAAGTCGTAGTGGTTTAGAAGCTGAACTGTGATCCCCGGAATGGAAAACCATAGTCGACAAAACAAAAAAAGCGCCTCGTAACATGTAAAGAAACCGCGAGGCGGAGAATCAGCATCCTCCCTGACCTTCGGCATCTGAAACTCCACCTCCTCCGGAATTCGGCGGATATCCCGGATGACGGCGAGGAAAGAGTCCCGACACCCGTTCGGCCTACTGGCGTCCTTTTTGAAGGTCGGCCTCAGCGGACACCATAAGTCGGACGGTGGAGTTTCAATATCACATGAGTCGGGCGGTGGAATCAATCAATAACCGCTCCACACGCACATCATATAAAGTAGAAATCGCCTTTCCATAGGAAAATGTAGAACAACGGCGCCGGAGCCACCGTAATTGTGAAATCGCCTTGACTATAGCCATGTTTGGTCTCCTATTCACCATTATAAAATTTTTCGTAATTATGATTCGTATAAACAGATTTTAAATTAAATTCATATTTGACAAAAAAATTCACATTTAGATAATTCGTTGATTCATGCAAATAAATTGTAGATTAATAGCTACCGTTTGTTCTTCATTCATGATATTTTGTACCTCAAATAAAAAAAATTTAAATGACTTAGATTACATAAAAATTATAGTAAAAACAATATTTGTGAGTGAAGAGAGTGTCCTGAAATAAATTATATATTTTCTATTTCGTAAAATTAAATTGAACAAAACATCAATCGTTTTTAAAAAGTATCTTATGAACTTTAATTATTTTTACATGTTTAATAATTTTTTATGATGAATTGAATGTAAACAAATTAAGATATACAAAAATGAAAATTTAAAATCAACTTTATATCTTTTATAAAATTATTATGGAAAAAGTATATTAGATTATTATTTTTTAATGTTATAAATTATAAAATTTATGTGTACTTTACGGTTTTTATTTTATGATTCTACAATTTTTACTTTTATTTAATTTTTTAATTGTATTGTTAACATTTTAAGATAAGATTTTTTTATAATTCAAGGGTCATCCAAGCCTTAATTGACTTAGAATTAATTCTTTGAGGAAGTGTAGTCTACGAATTACTCTCTTTGTATTCAAATAGACCGAAAGCTAGAGTTCATATATGTGTGGATGTTTAGAAACAATGTGAAATAGTTTCGTGTAACAACTGGATCGAATTCGTAACGTATTAACGTCATGAGCTCATCTCTTTACTACTTGACTACAGTATCTAGAACAATTTTTCCATTTTATTATTTTCTTGTTTTTAAGAAGTAAATAACCAATACTAAAAAAATTATATTAATTTATATTTTTACATTAATATAAGTCAGAATTTAAATAAACAATAACACATGTTAAAATAGAGTGAGTTACAATTTCTTGTAAGTGTCCGATAACGTTCCTCAGATTTATATAAGAGTCAATCACACAAAAGGACACTTTTTGATAAAGAGTGAACGAAAAGGTGACAATAGAGATATAGATGACTTTTTGGAGAAATCGAAGTGGTTTTGGACAATAATGCCCTTGCATGTGATCAGCTTCCTAATTCATTTAATTAGTTTTGTTTTATCTCAACCGTTCATTTGTAATTGGGAAAGAAAGATCGAAAGGCTAAGATTTAAAGCGGTGGTGATGATATTCTCTCTTCTTTTTTCCTTTTAGCTTATGATTTCCCGTTATTCTTTTTTGAGACACCCAAAGAAAATAAAATTTGTTTTTAATATTTTTTTATTTGTAAAATATTTTAATGAATATGACTATCATGGACATGAGAAAATAGTCATACTTTTTTTTTGACAGAACACGTGGATTATGTAAAATGCACATGCACAAATTTACATATACAAAGGTACGAGAGAATCGACATATGATGAAAAAATGAATAGTTGGATCGCATGCATGCGTATACTTTAAAACATTTAAAAAGTTCAAGCACGTGGATTGGTCCATCAAAAGAGACATATAAAAAGAAATTACCTGAAGTGAAAGCTATAATTAAAACTAAATTTCAATCAAACATCCATATTTTGATAATTATATAATAAATCATTAAAAATAGATGATAATTAAATTTATAGTTGTATGGATTATAAAAAAATGTGAATAGTCAAAGTGCGTAGACTAATCCATTTAGATTGATCCACCATAAAAGATTGTTAAAAATTCAAATGAACAAGTAAATTTTGGATTAATCCCGAGTCTAAAGAGTTATATAGCAAAAAGTTAAAGTAAAAGCTATAATCAAAATCAAATTTCTATCAAACATCCATATTTTGATAATTATAGAATAGATCATTAAAAAAATGATAATTAAATTTCATAGTTGTATGAATAGTAAAAGCAAATGGGATAAGAAAGAGAGAAGAAAAAAAGGCATGGGAGAAAAAAATGAGAGGAAAGAGAAAGGCCGTGTTCATTTGCTGGTCGCTAGCGATAGCGACCGGCGGCAACGATAAATTTCGTGTTCGTTTAGTAATCGCTACATCAGCGACATGACGCAGCGACAAAATTCAGCTGCAGCGATTGAAATTTACGATCGCTGAATTTATTAGCGTTCGAAAATGACGACGAGATTCAGATCTGGAGCAAGAGGAAGGAGATATACAGTAACTTCGTGGGTCCTACACTTTCTTTCTATTATTCAATTATTTCTATGGGACCCACAGTGGTTAATAACAACGTATTTGTTTCTTCGATAACGAGTTTATTTTCTCAAACAGTATATATATATATATATAATACAAAATTAAATTATGTGAAGATTAAATTAAAAACTAAACTAAAATTTTAAATAAAAATAAAATAAATATTAAATTTAAAAACAAATTTAAAATTAAAAATTAAACTGCAATTAAAAATAAATTCAAAATAGAAATTAAAATTAAAGATATAAAAATTAAGATTAACAACTTTAAATATATATACAAATATATAGTCGCTAGCGATAGCAAAACGAACAATGCAACGATTGATCGCAACGGCTGGTCGCTAGTCGTCAGCGATTACGAAACGAACACAAAAATTTATCGCCGATCGTTGTCGCTAGTCACTGTCGTTAGTCGTTGTCGCTAATCGTTATCACCAGCGACTACTAAACGAACATGACCAAAGAGAGAAATGTGTATTAGAGAAAGAAAAGAGACAAAAAGAAAAATGTGTAACCGAAGAGAGAGGAAAGAGAAGAGAAAAAATAAAAAGATTGTATGTTTAAAAGGCTAACGAGGTAATTGTAAAACAAAAATGTATCATTTGGCTATAAAGTGCTCTATAGTGAAATGAGATTCTAAAAAGTGCCTAAAGTAATTTTTTCTTTATATAATAGGTTAAGAACTTAAGATATATAGAGACAAAATAAGTTATTAAAAAAAGTTATTTATGAGGAGAAACGGATACATAGCTTTTCCAACTTTGTTTTTTCCCTCTCTCTGTACACGTTACATGACACACAAACGTGACGTGCCGTTTCGACACGTCTTTCACCAACACATAGGCACAACAGTATCGATCTCTCCCAAAACAAGAGTTTTGGTTCCACTCTCATCGACTTTCTCTTCCACTTCACTCTCTCTCTTCTACTTCCTAACATCTGTCTTGTTTCTGTGATTCACTTCTTCTATGGCGAAATCCCTAGAATCGGCGGGCACTGTGATAGACCCGGAGAGCTTAAACCCTAACTCAGATCCGTCGTTTAATGCGAATGGACGAGCCGAGATCGACACTTCGGCGCCGTTCGAATCAGTGAGGGAGGCAGCCACTAGGTTCGGCGGTTTCGGTTTCTGGAGACCTTCTCACATTAATGTCTCAGAAGCCTTTCAGGTTTCTCCCTCACTTTCCACTAAGTCCTTCTCTTTTGGTTCTGTCTGAAACAAAAATGCAAATTGATTTCTCTTCATGGTATTAGCAATAGTGATGAAGAATTAACCCCCCATTATTAGGATTTGTTCAATGCTTGCTTCTTTAAACCTGATTATATTAAAAAACAACGGCTCAATTTCATCACATTGTTGAAGATTTTGTGTTCTGTTATCAAATTCTTTTGGTTAGGAAGATTTCTAAGTGTTAGAATTAGAAATTTAGTGTAAAGTTTGTGTTTTTTTGGTTGCAGGAAAATGTTGAAGAGACTGATGTCATTGAACTCAAAGCACAAGCTGCTGAGTTACAGAACAATCTAATAGTGAAAGAAGGCGAAACATTCGAGGTGATGAAGGAGCTTGAGGCTACTAAAGCCAGAATTGAAGAGCTCAACTCAAAGCTGCAGCAGGAGAATGAAGCTTATGAGGAGGAGATGTTGGGAGGAGAAGAAGCGCACGGTCATGTCAAGCCAGCGGGTATGGTACTAAAGGATTTAAACCAAGCAAAGATACATCTTTGTAAGACGACGGTAGATCTTGCGGGTATACGTGGTTCGGTTGATCAGTTGAGGAAGAAGCTGCAGGAAGAAAGGGCTGCACTTGACAAGACCCGCGAGAGAGTTATGCAGAAATCTCTGAAGGTGATTTCTCTAGAAGAGGAAGAAGAAGAAGTGAGCCTAAGATTCGCCAAGGAGGGTGAAACCGGCGTGAGCAACTTAGATAATAGTGCATCAGAAATTCCAAAGGAGGTACAGAGACTGAGCCGTGAAGCGCAGGAGATTAAGAGAACAGGAGAGAATGCACGGACCGAAGTTTTGAAAGCATTGGCTGAGATTGAACATACAAGAGAAAAGATCAAAACTGCCAAGATAAGGTTGGTGGCAGCTAGAAAGATGAAGGAAGCGGCCAGAGCAGCTGAGGCGGCTGCAATCGCAGAGATTAAGGCTGTTAGTGAAAGTAAAAACACTGATGAGGATGTGAGAGTGAGTATCTCCGCTGAAGAGTACGCTGCGCTCGCTCGTAGTGCTAAAGAAGCAGAGGAAGAGGCGAGAAAGCGAGTGGAAGATGCAATGTCGAGAGTTGAAGAAGCTAATGTTTCAAAGACGGATATTCTGAAGAAAGTAGACGAAGAGGCTCAAGAGACTGAAACCAGCAAGACGGCATTGCAAGAAGCTGTGGGGAGGGTCGACCCTGCAAATGCTACTAAGCTCGAAGCAGAACAGGCACTGCGATACTTGCGATCAGAGAACAGACAGAGGAAAAGATCATCTTCAGTGAACAACACTGCCTCGTTCAAGAACAGAAGAGATACAACAACACGTCTGATGGATGTCAACGGCCTGAATCTGACATATGAGTCATCATCTTCAGTCCCTGTCTTGAAGCCAACAATGTCAATCGGGGAAATACTCAGCAAGAAGCTCCTTGTTACAGATGATTCAGATATGATTGTTGCTAGCGAAAGTAGGAAAATATCCTTAGGTCAGATGCTAGCAAACAATAGCGATAATGATAACAGAACTGTTAGCAAGCGGAGTGAAGGGAAGGAGAATGGTAAAAGATCAACGGCTCGAAAGAGAAAGAATTTCGGATTTGCTAAGATCTCTGTTTTGTTTAACAAAGAGAGCAAGAACAACAACAAGAAGAAAAAGATAGGTTTAAACTTAAGATGATGAAATGATTCAGTGTTCTTTTTCACTTCTTGTTTGTGTTTTGTGACCTGAACCGAACCAACTGGTATTTTTTTCTGAACTTAAATGTGTATATCATGTTATATATTGTATTCCTCTTCAAGATGAGGCGTATTTGTTTGAGCTAAAAAGACTTCAAAAATGATTAGGAGGAAGCAATGGTTGCGTAAAACACACCACATAGTTGAATCTCTCTTTCAAAGTACAAGCTTGCTTTCTTTCTCTAACTATAAAACTTTGGTGCACTTCCGAATGATTTGCAATGTGTATAGGCTATACAGTATAGCTAGCTATTATAGCGTCACAGTAAAGAGCCGCATAAGATAGTATTGGCATTTGCAACACAGACTCACATTCCAGACAATTTTTACAAATCGCCAAGGCCATGGAATTTGTATTCTGCTTCGGCATATAGATTGAGATTTAATTCTACTTGTGTGAATAATTATACAAGGAAGAATTAAAT
>OVAN01001507.1:7264-40414 GCA_900406275.1 Anastatica hierochuntica
CATGCCATGAGAGTGGATTAGGGTAGTATTGCTTTTGGTCTAGGATTTGTGCTCAATAGCTTGATCTAACACCTTTATCACCATCTATCTAAGTGGATCGATTATGACATTCATGGGTCAATCATCTTAGTTTATAGTTTATCTTAAGTTAGCATCTTTTAAAGTTTATGTCTGCTTTCTTGCCTTGCTTTTATTTCTAGAATATTAAGAAAACCAAAACAAAACCCAACCCATCTCATTTGATTAGATTAGGCTTAAGTGTGTATTCTCAAAGCTTTGATCCATCTAGCTAAGGCTTGCTCCTTATGGTTCGACCCCCAAGTACTACGATGACATATTCGTACACTTGCAGATTGTGTTATTGATAGGAAACAGGCTTTTACAAATTTTAAAGCTTGCCTCCAACAGCAGTACTCATCCCTGTGGAACAATTATGCAATGGGCAAACTCTTGATGATGGAATATCGTCTGGCTCCCCAAATTGTTCTAGCTTTCGGAGGTCCCATTGCTTCAAGTCCCTAAAAATAAAATCACTAACCACCATCAACGGATGTACCACTGGGACGCATGCCCTCGCTGGCCTAGTAGAGCTCGTCGGGATCCAAGGATCCTCCCACATACTAGTAGTAAGACCGGAGAAAATCTTCTTACGAAGCACACGTAAGAGCAAAGGCTAGGAAGCTAGAATGCTCCACCATCCATAGGAAGAACTATCCGACTCTGGGGCTTGTAGCGGGGAAGAATACTTAAAATACCGATCTCTAAGGATCCTCACAAGCAGAGAGTGCAAGAATATAATGAGAGGCCATAACTGTTTAGCCAAGAGAGCCAAATTAAACTCATGTAGTGTCCAGAATCCTAACCCCCCATCCTCCTTCGAAGCACATAACTTATCCCAAGTCGCCTAGTGAATACCTCCCCGAGCAGGATCTGAACTCCACCAGTATCTCGCTATCGCACTCGTAAGCTGATCACACATATCGAGGGGCAATAGTAAACTTGACATAACATACATCGGTAAGGCTAGGGCGACTGGTTTGATCAGGACCTCCTTTTTACCCTTAGATAGCCACTTTGAAGACCACATATTCACTCGACTCTGCAAGCGATCCCTAATGAAGGCAAAAACCTTGCATTTAGAACCACTCAAATCTTCCGGGATACCTAAGTAGGTTCCCAGCCTTCTTTCAGTCTAGATACCCAGAATAGTCTCTAATCTCGCTTGATAGCATCATGTATTTTCTTACCAAACATGATCGAAGATTTCTCCAAATTTACACGTTGCCCTGAAGTTTTTCCATACACCTCTAGAATCCTCATTATCTCCAAACATTCATGGGGCTCCGCCTTAAGAAAAAGATGTTGTTGTCTGCAAACAAAAGGTGGGACACTGGAGGACTAGCTCTCGCAACTCGCATTCTGGTTATGTATCCCTGCCACTCCGCCTCTCTTAGAAGACCAATGAGCACTTCCGTACATATTATGAAGATAAAATGAGATAAAGGATCTCTTTGTCCCAATCCTCGCGCAGACATAATATGGCCTCGCGGTTTGTCGTCGATCAAAACCAGATAAGAAACTGATCTTACACATTGCATGATCCACCCTATCCACTTTTCTGCCAAACCCATCTTACGCATCACCGCCTCAACAAAATCCCATTCCACGTAACCGTAAGCTTTGCTCATATCTGATTTGATGGCCATGCAATTATGTTGCCCTGCAGGATTAGTACGAAGGGTGTGAAACATCTCTTGAGCCACCAAGATGTTATCAGTAATCAATCTCCCAACGACGAAGGCCGACTGGGTTTCAGAGATGATGTGAGGCAAAAAAACGTTCCAGTCTCTGACAAAGAAGTTTACATACTATCTTATATGCCACATTACAAAGACTTAAAGGACGAAACTCCTTCATCTCCAAGGGTATATCCTTTTTATGTATTAGAAAAATGTTCATCTCATTTAAACCAGGCACAACAGTGCCCTCCGCCAAGAATCTGTTGACCATAAGGATCACATCTCGTTTCACTGTGTCCCAAAAATGTTGATGGAAGAGTGAAGTCATCCCATCCGAGCCCGAGGCCTTTTCAGGATGCATGGCAAACAACGCTTTTCATATCTCCTCCTCTGTCACCGGTCTCGTGAGCTCCTCATTCATTGCTGCAGTGATCTTGGTTGGGATGACATCCAGAATGTCCTCAATAGCTAAATGTCCAGATGTCTGGAGCAAATCATGAAAGTACTTTGTGGCAATGGCCACAATTCCCTCCTCCAGGTTAATCACCTCTCCTTCCTCATTCTTAAGACATACAATTTTGTTACGCGATCGGCGTTGCTTTGTGGTCGCATGAAAATAACTCGTATTTCGATCCCCTTTCTTAAGCCACAAATCCCTACTCTTATGCCACCAGATAATCTTCTTGTTCTTCAGAGCATCATGAAGCTATTGTAGCCGCCTCTATCTGCTCAAGATTTTCACTATCCGTCATATGAAGATTGTCAACCCTATCTTTAAGCTCCTCAATAGTATGCTCCGCAACCAACCGATCATTGTTACTCCAGGAAACAATGGTTTTCCTGCATGTACTAATCTTTGCCCGAATGTCCATTTCCGAAGGCATCGCATTCAACCTATTTATAATAAGCTCATTAAAACCCTCCTTCTTAATCGGACGCTTGTCAAACCGAAAGGCCTTCCGCAAATGCAGAGTCCTCGCAAGGATGTTAGCAAGGACTAAATTATGATCAGAACACCACATTCTAAGGTATTGAACTTTACAATGCGTGTAACGCTCGTACCAATCTGCATTACCTAGAACTCGGTCTAGATGACATTGCACACGTGTGCGATTATTACCTCGATTTCCAACCCAGGACATATTGTTCCCAGTGAAAGGAAATTCCAACATTCCACAGTCCTGAATCATTTGACGAAAAGGAAGAAAGGAGGACTCTGGCCGAATTCGTCCCCCATGGTTTTTATCATTTGCTAACAAACTCATTAAAATCACCAATTATGAACCAAGGTCTATTACGGTCGAGGGAAATACTGGCCAATTTATCCCAAACTAATTGTCGTCGATCTTGGACTTGGTCTTCGTAAACAAAAGTAATGAAAACTTTAATACCATCAAAAGTAGCTTCAACGTCCAATATATGGTTGTCAAAAAATAAAATAGCAACATCAAAATCATTCATAAAAAATAAAGCTAAACCACCGCTCAAGCCAATGGGCTAAACGGTTTCAAGACGGTTGTATCCTATCTGTTAAAGTAGCACTTCCCGTCTATTCTTTGTCTCCGATAGGAATAGTAAACCAGGACGATACTTTTGATGTATCTGCTCCAGGTGCCGAACTGTCAGGTTAACTGTCAGGTTATTCCCAATCCCCCGACAGTTCCAACCCAGGACCCTCACAAGACATTTTTATGTATCTCCTCCAGGTGTTGAACTTGGTGGGTTCTAGGACCCCACCAGACCTTTTTTGTTAGCCGAATCTCTTCATCGTGCAGTCTTACTACTCCTACTCGAAGGAAACACGCTATGAGCGATGCGTTCCTTCCTAGAACTTGAGCCAGCAATGGCTTGTTCCCTTTTCCTGGGAGATCCCCAACGGAGGATCTGCTCTTTCTTGCCATGAATTGCTAGCAGAGCTTTATTGTGGTGGTGTCTCCCCGGAGAATTGTTACGTTTCTGCCTCTTCGAATCGTGTTCATCCCTCCTCTTGTCATCCTCACTTACCACTGTTGATTTTATCTTTTCATGAGACATGATCATTGAGGAGCTGAAAGTATGATTTGAGCCGCTGCCCAGCACTTTCAACTTATCTTTTTCTGCTTGAATCCAATCCTCACCTAGTAGATCATCATCATCATCAACAGTATCATCACCCATAACTTTTGCCTTGTCCTTCCTGCTGTGTTGCTCTTGTGTGACTGTTCCCACATGAGTGGAACGTTGAGAGACATCACGCCCATTATCACGTAACACAGTGAGTGAAACATCGGCTTTACGAACAGATTTCGAAACGCCCGAGATGAAAGGGTCTTCTTGGGGCACCGACTCACCTGGGATAAACCTCCTCGTTCTAATGTATTCCCAACACTGGCCAGTGACACGTTTCTCCGCAACATCATGTTCAAACTGCCTCGGATGAGGATCTCATCTCCACGGATGATTAGCATAGCTCCTGTCCACTTCCTTCGTCCGCGAAAGATACTCACCGCTCCTTGAAACCATAGGAACATGTCCTCGCAGATTATTGTCTGAGCTCCTTTCGACGTGAGCTACGTGCCGATGGTGATTAGTCCAAACATAACGGCGACCATAGCTTGAGCTGGATCCATGATCAATGCGTCTTGCCCCCTGCTGCCTCTAACCGTTACTGTAACCGTGACCATGCCTCTCATCATTTGGCTCAACGAGATCCTTGAAATCACGTTTTTTACCTCTGTGTTCAAGGCTTGGAACCGAACCAGCAGCTCCTTCTGACAAGCTCCTCTATTCTTGCGTAGTCTCTCTACCGAAGTGGGTAGAGTCACCCTCCTATCTTGGTTAGAGTCGAGAGAACACACTTGGTTTACCCACTGGAATAACAGCACCCCTGGCCACACCTGTAGCTGATTCTTTCAAGCCACATTGTGGTTTCTCATGTGACATATGACCACAATGAGAATAATGCTTGAACAACCTGTCATACTGGATCTTAACAGTGACCATCTCACCTTTGACGTTGATAAGCTTCCTGGAAAACTTCAGTGGCCTTCTGCTATCAATCGTAACCCGTAAACGCGCATCAACTTCATTCACTTCATGAACAAACCCAAGCTTGACTCCAATACTAGACATTGTTTCTTTCGACCAAAACTGAATTGGAATCCCTGTTAACTCAATCAAAAACGTTATCTCCTACGGGTACTCATCGTGAACCACTAGCTTCCATCGGTTCAGGTTGAACATCAAAAATTATAGTGATAAGGCCCATGCACCAGAACAAATTTCAAATCTTCTTCGGAGTCAAAATTGAAGATGAAGCAGTCGTTTCCAAAGGTTGCTGGCCGTGATTCTCCCCTCCAATCCCCAATGATGGGGCATATAAGCTAGGAGCTTATCCACATTTTGCTTCTTGGGATTAAGAACCCGACCAATGAGAGTTAAACCATACTCTTGAATCAACGTCGTCGTGTCTTGCGGCGGGATTAAGATTGGCTCGTCATCATCATCATAAACCATTGGTCTCTTGCCCCTTCTCTTGTCCATCAACAGAATCAAAACAGATACAAATGACCGCAACAGAGAATCAAAACAGATTATCAAAGCCGAAACACAACTTAAATCGGAGCATAGATATCAAACCGGAGCAGCAATCCTCAAAAGAAGATCTCCTGCAATCAAATAGCTCCCACTGACCGTCTATGGTCACCAGAATCAAAGATTGAAAAGCAACACCAAACACAATCGCGAATCTTCAACGGAAGAAAGCGAGTTGTGCTGTCACAGCCTTTGCTCTCACGTGAGAGCCTTGAAAACTCAGACTGCACCACCGCCTCCTCCTTGCGCCGCCTAATCGTCGTCGCCTCCGCCTAATCGCCTAGGTTAAGCCGCCTTTACTTCCTAAGATTTGATTTAGTTTATTTTACTGATTTGATGGAAATTTAAGTTGTGAATGGAAGGACGGTCTAAAAATAGACCAAACACTATATGGACCATCCATATGTATATTCTCTACTCACGTATTTTTGCCTGCATCATATTTCAAGCAATTAAACTATTAAAACAAATTGATTAACCGTCTTTGGTGTGCAGGTGGAAATAAGTGTACCGTCTTGCGGTTTGATCTACATCATTTTTCAAGTGTTCCGTCCACCCATAAGTGGATTTACATGTATTAGGATATTTTTAATGTTTTTTTTCTTTATAAATTATACATATTACTAAAGTTAATATGCATATACATAAGGATTTTGTACCATATATTAGATATATGTAATGAACACATTAAATCTTTGATATCGAAGTTTCAGAATATAAATATTTGATCTGTTTGACAAAAAATATATTTTATCTATAATAATTAATAAGTTAAATTTGAGATATAACCAAACAAAAAGAGTTAATTAAGAAAACAACCATTGCTTTTTTTTAAAAAAATTGATAAAATATTAGAAGATTTTACCAATTTAGCTTTGAACCGAAAAAAAAAATAAAAGAGGGTAATTGTCGAGACTTTTTTTTAAAAAAAATTTATGGTTACTATAATAAACCCTTTTTAGTCTTACAATGCAATTTTTCATAATAAATTTACACCATTTAAACATAAATTTTTTTAAAAGTACATGTTTTAGAAATATGTAAAAGTAATATAACATCTCTAAGTTAATATAATATATTATGATTTTTTGGCAATTCAACGAAATAACTCCACACATATTTGTATACTAAATTAGAAAAAACATGTTCAAAAATATTTTAAACTAATATAGAAAACTTTAGTTAATATATTTGATTTTAATATGTATAATATTATGTAAACTATTTTATTTAAATAAATATTTTTACTATATTAATATTTGATCGTATTATTTGCTCTGCTTTCACCATTTACAGACACATTTTAGACAGATAGAACCGCTTGAATTAGATCCGTCATATTCGCTTATGTTCTGCTTAATCTACATGATCCGCTCCACTCGATACGCATTCTCCATTGAGAGCCTTAGTATGTAATTAGTATATCTAGAAAGATGTATATGGACACTTGTTTTTTTCGAAAGCAAAGATCGATAAAGTCAAGTGAAATTGCTTTTATAGTTCATTTATGAGTCTACAAAATCAAATAGGATGATATATACATTTATTTAATAATTGGACTTCGTGAAATAATTTAGCATAGAAGGCCTAAAGGTTAAAAATAACTTTATGAAATACAACTAAAAATAATTGGACACCGACACAGCCGACGACGCAGCGATCGCGGCAGAGCTTCAAGAGCATGAGCAGATAACGGCAAAGCTGCAAGAATAAGAGTTGATCGCGGTGAAACTAAAGGAAAACGAAGCTCGTCTGAAAGAGTTAGAAGACAAGAACGTGGTTATAAAAGCCTTGACGGCGGAGACCAATGATGATAAGCTCGAAGACGATGGCGAAGACGATGAGAGGCATGCCAGAATCAAGAGAAAAATCTCGTCGAAGAAGACCCTAGGCGAGACGCCACCGAAGGTCGTTGAGGAGGCTCAGACGCATCAAACTCCTAGCTCATATCTCACCTGGACCCTTGGCTTCAACCACAAAAACAACCCTAGCAAACCCTATGAGGGAAATGCTAACGAGGCTCTTGGTATGGAAGCCATGCTAACGAGGAGATTAGAAGCTATGGAGAACATGATAAAGCATTTTTCGGGAGTAGCTTCACCGATTATCAGGAGCGCTCTCAACTCCTACGCAGATATACCCTTCGTTGACGCTTTTGCTTATGGCAAAGTCCCCAAGACGTTCTCTTGGCCAACCATGACTCTATACGACGGGACCACCGATCAAGACACGCACATCTCGCAGTATCGCAACGCATGCTCACCGCCCCCATCGGTTATGTGCACTTGGAGGTCTCTATGTGCAAAGGATTCAAAGTAACCCTCACAGGCCCATCGCTGTTGTGGTACTCCAATCTTGCCAATGGCTCTATTGACCTTTTCGCCATGCTAACGAACCGCTTTGTAGAGTAGTTCGCTAGTAGCCGAGTCCTAAGACGTGATTCTGATGACCTCTATCAGATCAAGCAATGCCCTGGCGAGCGCTTGAGAGAGTATCTCCAACGGTTCAATGGAGTGAAGGTGTCGGTCCCCAACAGTTTCGCCTCGATAACTATCTCAGCCTTTAGGAAAGGACTATTGCACGATGGCGACCTGTACAAGTATCTCTGCATGGAGAATGTACTCTCCAAGACCTGGGCCCAAATCAAATGCTAAGAAGACCCAGCTTACCAGGCCCAACTGGCGCAGAGGAATCATCCCAAAAGCCATGGTCACTCCAAGGCTGCGAGGGATGATAAGTCTAACGCTAGGTCTGGACCTGAATACTCTGCCAAGGGTAGCCCTAGAGGATAGCCAAAGTCCTTAGCAAAAGAGGAGCACGAGAAGTACATGCCCATGACTTGGCCCGACATGTCCAACATGGTGATATCCCCGGCTGAGATATTGACTAAGTTGGGACGCATGTCCAGAAAGGTCAAATGGCCCGTAAAGATACGCGCCCCTCAGCACAAAAGAGACTCATCTAAGTGGTGCGATTTCCACCACGACCACAGTCACTTAACGGAGGAATGCTTCCATCTAAGGCTCAAAGTGAATGAGTTGCTCAGAAAAGGGATACCTTCGAGAGTTCCTCTCATAAAGAGAAAGGACACTCATTCATTAGCAAACCAAGAATGATGATCCCCTGGGAATAGGGCCTGATTCGCCTAGGCACGGTTATGATGTCAACTTCATTACCGGAGGATCAGAAGTAAGCAGGATGACAATCTCTACTCCCAAGAAAAGCACTGGTGCTGCCAAGATCAACCATGGAGTAGATGTCATGGTGGTTAATGGAGAGCGAGAAGATGGCCCTGACTTAATAAGCTTCACCACTAATACCGACAGAGAAGTAGTGACTCCGCACCATGATGCCCTAGTGATATCATTGAAAGTTGCAAACTACCTCATGAAGTGAGTCCTCGTTGACAATGGCAGCTCAACTAACATCATCTTTACCAACGCCTGTGAAGGCTTGGGACTAAGCGAAGAAGAAATCACCAAAATGTCCACTTCCCTAGTCGGATTCAGAGGCGAAGTAAAGCAGACCATGGGAAAAGTAATCCTAGCGGTATACGCTGGAGGTGTCAACTAAAGGAAAAAGTTCCTCATCATAGATTGCTCCTCGGCGTTCAACGCAATAATGGGGAGGCTATGGATACATGATATGAAAGATGTTCCATCAACTTTGCATCAATCCTTCAAATTCCCAACACCTTGGGGAATAAAGGAAATAAGAGGAGATCAGGAGCGGGTCCGCTCATGCTACAAGACGACCCTTAGAGCAATTTTTCCAAAACCGCGCTCGATGGTTACCGCCATGGAGACCTCTGCCGAGCCGTTGCGCGAAGAAAGCAACCCTTAACAAATACTTCCGCATACAAGTCAGGAGGGCAAGGCCACATGCAAGAGACGAATATGACGAGAGCACGGGGTACGAAATAATAGAACAGCTGAAAAGCCATCCATAACTGGAATATCCACTCTAGGCAAGAAAGCCTTGGAATACCTTAGCCATGAGATGGTCATCGTTTTTCTTAGAATTCAATTATGTAATAAAAGCTCCCCTATTCTTTGACGAAAGAAACTGCTTGTCTTAAAATACATTCTTGAAAGAAAAAAAAACGATTTCCTTTGGAGAAAAAAAGATATAACATCTTTCAAAAACTCCTTAGGAATCTACCAAGGCTTTGTGCCAAAAAAAATCATATAATGCGGTCGAGATCCTAAAAACCATGGTTGAAAGGTCATGGCGGAATGCGGACGGACTCCTAACTATGGTCTTCGAATGCGGAACAAATCCTAAAAACCATGGCCGAAAGGTCATGGCGGAATGCGGACGAGTCCCCAAAAACCATGGTCGAAAGGTTGTGGCGAAATGCGGGCCATATCCTAAAGATGTTTGGTACAATCTATCAAAACTATGAGTTAGCAAAACTAATGGATATGTGCACCCTTGTCCATCCTAGTATGCAACTCATAGAAAAACTTAAAATCGGTCGGCCACAATAAAGCTAGCAAAACTCTGACACACGATGTCAATAAGGCGTCGGCCTAGGGACTAAATGTCCAAAGAGTCCTTGTGTACAGAGGCAAGTGTGCCCACCGATATCATGTATTGAAACATGGATCCTAATCGAGACCAAGGCCTGTTAAATAAATGCTTATGAGATCGCGAGTCATAAAATTTGGAGTTAGCAGAGGACATTGGCTCACCAAGGGCTTAAGGCCCCAACTCATGATTAAGACCACCACGGAACCATGGTTTTCAAGGCCATGTGTCCCCAGGCTTAGATATCAAATATAAAAATTTGTAAATCTAATGCCCAAGAGACCATGGTCCACCAAGGGCCATGTGCCCCACCTTTTTCTTAGAGTGAAAATTCAACGACGAAAGATCGTGGACCTACCAAAGCTATGGATGTCTAGGCCCCTGTAGAGCGGCCAGAACTAACAGATTAGAGCGTCCAAAACTAACAGATTAGAGCGCTCCAGCCAACCGAGGTTGAGAGCCCCATAAATAAGGATGTCATGCTCAGAAAGGAAGAAAGCCCTAGAACTCCAAGGAGAACATAAGGGGATAACCTCTGCCATGGAGCTGACATGATCAGATATCTACAAGACGGATCCAGAGTCCACAATCCATACCCTCATAAAGAAGTATGAAGATAATCTAGCGCAACTAGCGCAAATTTATTCATTTCAAAGGCCTTTGCTGCGATTGACCAAGGCTATAATATTGATTTGGCGTTTTCTCGATAGAGCATGTTTACCATAATGATAGACTAAGAAGATGACCGAGCGAAAAAGAGTCGAAAGAGTGAAAAGCATCAAGAAGGAACCAAGCAGGTGATGAGATGAAAGCATCAGCGGTTTGTCACAGTTGAGGGTTTCGAAACTCAAACTTATAAGAGTTTCGAAATCAAACGATTCAAAGACAAGCTCCAAGGCACGAAAATCCGTAAAAAGTTCAACACCCGTAGAGAAACCCACGCAGGGTAAAACGCGATGCTGGACAAAACCAACGCGTACAAGACAACATGTCCCTTGATATTTCCCAAGGCCTTCAATGAAACGCCATCAAGGGTGTCACCACTTTTGCCACTTGAAGAAATAGCGAGATTGGTCATGGCCTCCACCGGTGGAAATGATCTACATACAATAAGACGATTTCTATGGACCCTTGATATGACAAACGAAAGGTCACGAAAAGGTATCCATATCTTTCATTCAAAGACGAGGGCTACCTAAGAAGCAAGTTCAGAGTCCCATAGTCTTAAAGCCAAGGCTAAGGCAAGGAAGGGGTCGAAGGAGTGGAAGCCAAGTCAGATGTGATAAAAGGCCATGGCGACAAGTTTTGGTAAACAAAAGGTGAAGGGATCCATGGATTTTATTACATCATATAAATTTCTTTACAAAGGAATGATGACAAGCCAAATATTACAAAGCGTCTTACTACAAGAATATAAGCTAGGACATCGGGTCTCATCAATACATATCTAACGAATAAGCTACAGTGAGAAGCCATGCAATATCCTCGAACCCGCATGACTTGAAGCCAAAAGCGTGACCAGACTTCTGCTATGGCTAAGGATGCCTCCCTTGCCTTGGACCCATAGTTCCTATCTACAAAGGACATATCTACACCAAGGGATCACACCAAGTATCTCCATGGTAGATAAGATCAGACCCAATTATAAGCACCAGGGCCAAGGACCGGAGAAGAGGCGCCGAAGATGAAGACTCACCCATAACCTGGAGGAGACTTGAGTCCTTCTATTTCCATGGCGGCCATAAACCCCAAGCCCGTCAATTGTGGTTGTTGTGGCCACAATAACCCAAGATGGCCAGGCTGCTGTACTAAGGGTTCCATCATCTTCCGACCATGGTTTCTAATGCTGATGCAGCTCACCTAATTTTGAAACCAAGGGAAGTGCCAAGGATGTCCAACGCAAGAGGAGGAGATCACCAAGGTGGAATTCCATTCGGATTGTCATGGCAGCAGCCAATACAATGAAGCACCATTGTTGCCTTACTCAATGGAAGATCCCGAAGGTTTTCACTCCATTACCACAAACAATGCACACCTTCAGGCCAGATCTGAAATGGCACATAGAGATCGATGTGAAGCATTGGTCCTGATTCCTTTTCTTGACGAGGTCTCCACCCTTGGACCACAGAGGAAACCCAGAGGCGATCCTTGGGATTGAGGAAGCCCAAGAGTCTCTTACGCTGATCTGAAGCCGATCCTTTGACGATCTCATCTCGAACCTGCAAATTAGAAGGAAGAACGATCAGGTTGCATGTCTATAGATGGATGATGAGACGCAAAAAAACGAACTTTAGCGATCTCCACAAGGTTGTCATAAAGATCATATGGCTAAAGCATGAAGATTCGCCATGGAGATCAGGGAAAAACCATTACCTTAGTACTGGAAGTTGAAGCAACAGAGACACGAACGACGGAAACCGTTAGAGATCTATGGAATCAAAAGAGAAATTGTCAGAAACCGCTAAAAGATCTACGAAAAAGATCGTCAACGGCAAAATCTCTAACTCAAAATCGAAGATCTACTGCCATCGACTCAACACAATCACTACTAAGGGTAAAAGAAAGCCATATCTATTAGAAATGCGCTAAAGACTTAGCGGAAATAGCAAAAGAAATGGTGACCATTCGAGAGAAAACCCTAATCTGACTTTGAGGAGGCAAGCAAAAAAGTGAAGTGACCAAGACTCATCACTTTCCCGCCTATATATAGCCCTCGCGGTTATGGGCCAAAGACAAAAAGAGAAGCCCAGCTTACGCCATGGAGTTCAAGCCAAAGATTTCATCAAAAAGATGCGGCCCACAAGCGCTAATGAGACTCACCAAGGATGAAGCCATAACAGCGACAACCATGGCGGGAGCTTTTTCTTAGTTTGTTACTCACACAAAGTCGATCCCAGCACTAAGGTATGAACCAATATCTCTTAAGATAGGATCTACACTTCAAATTCCACACGTGGAAAATGAAGAGTGGGGGGAAACTGTTGGGGGTAAATTTATTCCCTCAGAGTCATACCATAGCTTAGACCAAGGAGACATAGATAAACCTCCTAGTTGTAGGTGATAACCCAGGCCATAACCAAAGAAACCATCGCCAAGCCGAGACCATAGCCGAGGTAGGGCGGATATCCTCTAAGTCGGTCTAAGATCTTAAGAGAAAAAGACAAATGCCTTATTGAATCTAGGGAAATATTCCTTTTGTATAATAAACTCGAATATAGGAGTTATCCATAAGATAAATGGAAACCCTAACTCGAAAAGCTATAAATAAAAAGGGAAGAACCCTGATTCGAGGGAGGATCCGACCTTAAGACATGGAAAGAAATCTCTATTGTAATCGGCCTCTTATTCAATCAATAAAGAGGAGTCTTTTACATACATAGTCTTATTTTCGCTCATCTTCTTCATCCCTCATCTCTCCCTCAAAAATCCTAAAACCATCAATAACTTGTTCTTGTTCTTCTCCATCGAAGAATGTCCAAAAAACCCCCCAAACATCATCCAATAAAATTTAGTGAATTGTATTTATATGATAATTAGTTAACATATTAAGCTTTTTTCAAAAATGTAAAATTTTATATTTATATATTCTATTTTAAGCATTTGAAAAAAAATATTCCATTTTAAGCATGCTATTTTTTGTCAACTTTGAGAATTTTTTTGAATATAAATTTAACATTCAGCAAATTTTATTAAACTAAAAACAAATATAGAACATCTAAAGTTAATGAATCAAATTTTTACTAATTGACAAATTTTTTTAGTTATTTAGGACAAGTTCAAGTTTTATTTAATTAGAAGAATTTATAATATATTTTTTCTTTTATAAAAAAAAAATCATATGACTAAATTTAACTTTTTTTATAGCTATATAGATTACCTTTAAAATTTTACAAGTTTTAATATTTTACTTTTATGACTTTTTTGTATTTTTGTAACAAATATTATATTGAAAATAATTATATTGTAATGTAATTATTTTTTTATTTTATTTTAAGTTTGAAAACAAAATATATTTCACATTTTGGGTGAATAATAACTTAGTGAAATAATGCAAGATTTGTTTTGTTTGTATGTTAGATTTTATATTAGTTATTGTTGGAATATTATTGATAATATTAGGGGTGAGCGTTCGGGTTCGGTTCAAACTTTTTCGGATTTCAAGTTTTCGGGTCCAGATGTTTAAGATCCATTCGGGTATTTCTAGTTTTTTTTCGGGTTCGGTTCGGATCTTTGCGGGTTCGACTCTAGTTCAGGTACCTATTTTATATATGTAAAAAGTTAAAATCTCCAAATATATGTTAAAATCTTAAAAATTAAAAATAAACAAATAAATGTGCAAAATATAAATTTAAATAACGTATGACCAAATGTCTAAAATTAACATGAAACTTGCTTTCAGTTGGTGTGCTTAGATGAAGATCCTTTACATATTTTCAATATTTTCGAGTTTTTTTTAGCTATTTTCTTTGGTATCTTTAAGTCTTTTCAGTACTTTTGGATAATTTAGAAACTTTTCATATTATTTTTAATATTTTTAGATAATAAATCTAAAATTAATTAATATACTTAAGTACATTATTGTAATTCAGGTAAGTTCGGGTACTCGAAATATTTTGGTTACGTCGAGTTCGATTTTGATTCTTCAGATATTAATGTTTAGGATTCATTCGAATTTTCTACCGATTTCGGTTCGGATTCTGTACCCTTTCTCAGGTAAGGTTCAGTTCAATTTTTCGAGTTCGGATATTTTGCCCACCCCTAATTGATAGATATAGAAAATATATTAGTTATAATAAATGCAATGACATTTTGTTTAACATCCCACGTCATAGTAATGTAATACAAACAAGAGAAATTGGCAAAAACAAATGCTCCGGTGAAAATGCATTCAGGACGAAATTGGAATACTTTAAATTAGAAATTTTGTTCTCTCCTCAGGTTTAGGGTTAATGCGCTAAGAAATTCAATAGTAAGCAAGGAACCTGAGAAAAAAAAATCATACTAACAAGTAGTTGTTATGCGGTTATGTATGAATTGCTCTGTGGAGATTAGTCAAAGCGAAATTTAAAGGGGAATATTGGTAGAATGGCATCTGAGAACTAAACGATTCAAATGAGCATAAAAATACAGAGTATTCTTCAGCAACAAAGATAAATTGTCAATAAAATGAATAAATAAGTTACGTAAAGAAAATACTAACCACACGCATATGAGCAATCCTGCCAGCTGCCGAGAGCCAACACGAACAAACGATGAACCTTCATCCAAAGTTTTTCCGATCATATCCAGCCACCACTGACCAAGCGGACTACCCTCAAGTCCCACCTGCTTATTTAAGGAAACAGAGTTAAAAAAAATTCAGGAAACCAGAAGCGATTTTCAGATAGGCTCATAAGTTTTAAAGTATACAACTTAGCTCCACACAAAAATGTGCAGCCAAAAAGAGAATGAAAAGAAAACGTGTGCACATTTGGATTGTGCAAATTTAAGACCAACCAATTAAGGCAGTTAATCATACTCTGTTTAATTTGTATACTTTTCTCTGAAAGTAAGTATTTGCAGAGCTTAAATAGCACCAGTGGTTTATTAGCCAGAAGACTGGCATATGCCTTAAGAAATACATCTTTCCTGCGTAGTAGTAGGCAAACAACAATTTACCGTTTCTTTTGCTGCAGACATTGCAAGAACTCCTGCTCCCATTTCAACTTCTTGCAGTCCAACAACTACAATCCCAACTCCAGTTGCAGCACAGCCTAACCAAGATACAAGTGAGTCGGTTGATGCTCTACCCTCTCCAACATTCCATGTGCCAGCTAGTATATTCAGATTCTCAATCCTTGAATATAAAAATTCTTTCCCAGCCAACTCAGCCCGCAATACATTGTCAAGGGGCCCTGGAGAAGTAATATTCCATCCTCGGATACCTCCATGATTTGCAAGAGTAAATAAATAACCACCACCAACTGCCATTTTAATTACAGGACCACTATGAGCCATCCACCCGCCAAGCAGCTTTCCCTCAAGGTCCAATACCTGAACAGTTCCATTGGAGTAACCAACCCACAGGCGAGAACAAAAAGTGAACATGCAGAGAATACCAGATGACTGGTATGGGAACTGTTGCAAGCAATTACCATTTCCGTCCCATCGCATAAGTAAACCATTTGCACTTCCAGTCCAAATCATTCCATCAACAGATATGACAACAGCCTCAGTTCTCCTGCTATCATCACAAAAACCACCTTTTGTTGCAGCCCGTCGAACAGCATCAGCTGCTCCCATAAGGACATTCCGAGACCGCTGAAAGAAACCAAGAGAAGATTGAGTTCTCTCTTTCTTTTCTTCAGTCCCAAAATCAGGAAATATGGACATGTCATTTCGATTCTCGAGCTGTCCATCAATATTGAATACTTTGATCAAATCTCTTGTGCGAGCATCCCTGCCATGCAATAAATAAAAAGAAAACAAAAAGTCACAAAGTTATCAGGTAACTTAATGATTGTGCCAGCTAGCAATTGAAATACTACAGATCGAACGGAAAAGAGAAATTGTAGACAACTAAATTATTTCCATGCACTTTATTGAGGTAATATTGAGATATTCTGGAGATAAGGCTAATGATAAGAAAAGCATACAAAATGAGTCTCTATCAGTGTATCTCACCACAAAGCAAACGTCAGGGGACTAGCACTCCATACTTTCGCCCTTGTGCGATCAGATACCAGGAACATAACATCGGAAGTCAATGTATTAGCAAAACCATTTACCGATGCCTGGCCCCTGGGGTCAATATACGATCTCTCTATTGATAACACAGCCATGTGCCTTTCTTCTATTTTCAACAAAAGAGACTTCTCAAGACCTTCCCAAGGCCAAACTTTAAGATCGCCTCCCTCAGACCCTGACCATAAATCTCCTAGACAATTGATAACAAAAGTTGTGTCATGAGAAAAGGTTATATGAAAAAAAATCACCTGCTAGGGAGCCAACGGTTTATTTATAATTTTACAATGCAGCAACTTCGATCATAGAGAATAAAATAGATATGCAAATAGGCAGTGAAAGGCAATCTCAACTAGATCAGTCTATCACCAGAAGAAGATAAATTAGTGAAGTTTCAAGGTCAGAACTCAGTATAAGAAACCATTTAATAAAAAGACATATTTCTTTTATTAACAGGGGGAGGTAGGAATTTGCCTCTGGAATGACAAGAAGGACCATTTTGTAGACTCTATAAGCTGTGTATTAGCTTCTAAATGAACACTTCCCTTCTGCCTACATATTCGTTTAATCCGATCGTGCCAACAACAGATCTATTGCAAAAACATCTAAACAATTAAAAACAGAAAAACACTCACCGTAAGCGGAGATGGCAATGGAAAGCACGGGGCCACGATGAGCTTGCCAAGACAAGGCCTCTTCAATGCCATGGTTAGCACTTAATTTCCAACATCTGATCCTCCCGTCTCTGTGGCCACTCCAAACAACTCTACTAGCTTCATCTCCAATCATACAAACAACCGAAGATCCAATCTCCATTTCCGAAGTCTCCTTATACGGCGCCGTATCCTCTGCCTCTGATCCTTGTCCGCTACCGTACAGTTCAGTAAAGTCCCATACCTTCAACCCACCGTCTTCACCTCCAGCCCACAAATGTCTCTCAGTACTCGTCAACGTCCTCAAGAACCGTCCAGTTTGACTTTCCCTAAGAGGATGGGGTCTGACCTCAAGACTCGGCGGCCGGTTCGGATGTACTGCCGACCTAACCGGGACCTTGAAGATCCCGGTCCCTCCACACTTCCCAACGAACTCCGGCAGGAAATCGGAGCTATCGCCGATATCCGGTCGGATCCCGTCGAAATTGCCGTCTTCGCTGAGCCTTCGGTCCAGAAATTGGATCATGTAGTCGATGCGCTTATTGCTGTCGTCGACGGTAGGACCTGACGGGTGAGATTCATCACCGGAGGAAGAGGAAGAGTAGGAACAACGGTTGAAAAGCGTGGACGGAGTCGCGGTGGCCGAGGAGAAATTGGAATCGTTAGGAGTGGTGAAGAAGGAGAAATCGTCATCGTTCTGATGATCGTCCATGCGTTCTGGACTTGAGTTTTACTTCAGCAGACTCGAGAGCCGTAAGATATTTTCTCGAGGAAATTCGACTAAATGCTTGGAACGTGTTGCTGCTGTTTTTTCACTTTTTTTTGTCATTCAAATTTTTATGTTTAGGGATAACATCAAAAAATGAAACATCCAGGAGAGTTTTAAGTTTTAACATGAGTGAATGGCTCGTATAACAAAAAAGTGTTATTTAGTTTTTTAATTAGTTAAAAATGATAATAATAAAATATTAGATTTTTTTTTAAACATCTAGAAATTTTATTGATTGACGAAACCAGATACAAAGATGAAAGCTGGCAAAAGTGTAAAATTTTTTCAAAACCAAAAGTCGGCGAGGAAAACATAACCTCCCAGAGCCAAAAGCCGATACACACCCCGAATACTAAAAGACGACATAAAACTAGGGAAATAAGGTATAAATACAAACCAACATCTAATAAGCATAAAAACCAATAAGGCAAAATTATGAACACGAAAGCAGATATAAGCGAGAAAGCATTATGGCCGAATTATTTGAGTTGAGATAAAGACTCATTATATTGTTCAGAGATGAACCACGAGCACTATCTCACTCCTTTTATTGCTCCAAGAAGATGAAGCCATGAAAACACGGACACTTACAACCCTAGCAGCCAGTGATGAAAGGTTGGCACACGACTCCCCAACGACCAATGCAAATGAGCAAAAGCTCCACAGTCCCATCCGAAGAAATCCGGTTGAACCGTAGGTTTCAACCGAGGGACAGCACAACTCCTCATATTCAAACCTTTACCCACCGATTAAATCCAATAGCAACCAAAGGAAGCTACAACCAAACCAGAACCAACCAAAGAACATAATCTAAAAGCTACAAAAACAAGTGGAAGACCTGATAAACCAAGGAAATCAACCACTCACGAAGGCAACATCAAAACTGACCTCTAATTGACCGTAGGAAACCTAATCCCTCGTCCAAGACAAAAGCGTAGATCTGACCTCTGTGAAGAGAAAACGGTTGGTGGCTGAGGCGATGAAGAGAGGCGCGTACAAGTGAGATCTGACTTCGATCACTCCCGTGGAAGCACCATCGCCTCCGTATAACAACAAACGACCCAACACACCCACCAGATCTGAAACCAATCGAAAAGATCTCGATAAAATCCACCCTACTTCCATAACCGCAAATAACGCCTTGTTCCGCCTCCATAGTGAAATCTATGAAGAAACCACGCAAGCTCAACAAGAGAAGTTAAACTCCTCCACCGACTCTTGCTGTAGAGAGAAGCACATATCAGGTATTTTAGGTCGGGTTGAAGGAGGAGAAGCAACTATCTACAAACAACAAAAAAAAAACGAAACCCGACGAAGACGGGTGGGCACGTCAACTGATAGCTCAGATTTTCACCCGAGAAATCACTGCAAGCGTACATTTAAGCATGTTGTAGTGGTTCGGGATCAAATCCACAAGAACCAATGATCACACAAAAACAATGAATCAAACACGGGCTAAAGCGAAAAGATGAGAGTTATTGTGATGCTAAAATAAAAAAGGAAGCAAACAAAAGCAAGAAAACAAACATGGGTTGTACTCAATCAAGAAAAACGTTGGGCACAGGGTATTCTCAGGGAATTCAAATAATCATCAACGTCAAGTTGATTAACAGGAAAACAAAATTAAGAACCGTCTAGAACTCAAATCACTAATTTAGAATCAACCTACTTCTGTAGCGCTAGCTCCCAATGTTATAGAATCCTAAAGACTAACTTCCATTGAATTTCAGATTCTAAACATGCATTTGATTCAGGTTTGATAAGTTCACAAAGTGCAATAACATCAACTTCCGTTAGCTAAGGGCACTTTGCTCGTTTAATCACAGGTTCATGCATTCAAGAAATCAATTTTGGTGTATTGAAAAACCTAAGATCAGAAACTAGGTCGCGAATCAAATTTCAGCATTAAATGTAGTGATAAACGAAAATCCAATAGATAATTTCCCAATCTAACAACCTCACAATGACAAATAATGAAAACCCCTAATGAGAAACTCTAAACCCAACTATGAAACTACTTACTCATGGCAATTGAAACAACACAAGATGAAATAGAGAAAGACATTGTATTGAAATCAAAGACAAGAGATAAGAGTTCAGAATTCTTTTCAATAGAGTACCAATTAGAAATCTTCAGTCTAAGGTTCTCAAAACTCAAAAGCTGCTCTAGAAACTCAAAAATAGCATAATAAAACAAAGAAATCGAGTATGGGTGTTTAAATATGTAATATGGATCTTCAATCTTCGATTATGGTTTAAAATAAGTTGGTTTGGTCGTGTCGTGACAAGGATCGATCTATCCCTAGGTAGGTATTGGTCGATCCTTGTCCGTCTGGCCAGAAAATTCACTCGTTCCTTTGTTGCATCCAAGAGTCGAAAACCACACAAAAACCAAAACCAAAACCAAAAGTGAAAAACACTACTAATATAACCAAATGAAGGAAAACTAACCAGTGGGTTGCCTCCCACTCAGCGCTTGTTTAAATTCACGAGCTCGACTTTGGCTGCAGGTGTTAATCATAAGAATCAAAATTTTGAGCTAATGCACCTTTAGTCCTTCTCCTATCAGTGCAAGAAACAACATGTGCAAAAGAATACATGGTTTTCCATGGCAACAAGACACGTTTCTCATCAAGGAAGGTTACTACCAGCGTAACATATAACTTTAAATATTATTTGATTATTGAATGCTCAGGGCGATCTAATACATTAAGTGGAAAGACAAAGTCAACTCCAGGTTCAAACGAATTTAAGACAAAGTAGTCAACATCATCTCCATCAATCATGTAAAGCACAATATTCTCATCTCTCGAGTCCATCTCAACCTCAGAATTTTCTATCTCATTCAAGATCTTATCTACATCAAGCACATCATCAAGGTAAGATTTTTCAAGAAGAGATCTAGATGTTTCTGGCATAGAAAAGCTAAACTAAGGATCATAATCATTCAAAGAACATAAATAATGAATGTCAAAACATATCTCATGGTAATCCCTAGCAAGCTTTTCTACTCTAAAGTCATCAATCCTTTGAGATTCAGAAATCAAATCATAGCATTCATCAATGAGCAACGGAGTATCTAAACTACAAGATACATCTTCAGTGCAAGGCATGTGACTATCTTCATAAACATGAGTTTCAAAAGTTGAGTCGCATGTACCTTTCTTTGACTCCATGGCCATCAAACCTACAAAGAAAAAGAGCAAGAAAATAAATTAGTAACAAAATAAAAAAATGCCTTAAACGCGCAATGATCCATAGCTCTATGATGACCAAATGGTCCCCGGAAAACGATGCCATAAAACTTGATAGCTCAGGATTTCACCCGAGAAATCACTATAAGCGTACAGTTAGCACGTTGTAGTGGTTTGGGATCGAGTCCATAGAGACCAATGATCACACAAAAAGAAATGAATCAAACACGGGCTAAAGCGAAAAGATGAGAGTTGGTTGTGATGCTAAAATCAAAAAGGAAGTAAACAAAAGCAAGAAAACAAACGTGGGTTGTACTCAATCAATAAAAACGCTGGGCACAAGGTATTCTCAGAGAATTCAAATAATCATCAGTGTCAAGTTGATTAACAGGAAAACAAAATTAAGAGCCGTCTAGAACTCAAATCACTAATTTAGAATCAACCTACTTCCGTAGCGCTAACTCCCTAGGTTATATAATTATAAAGACTAACTTCCGTTGTATTTCAGATTTTAAACATGCATATGATTCAGGTTTGATAAGTTCTCGAAGCAATAACATCAACTTCCGTTGGCTAAGGACACTTTGCTCGTTTAGTCACAGGTTCATGAATTCAAGAAATCACTTTCAGTGTATTGAAAAACCTAAGATCAGAAACTAGGTTGCGAATCCAATTTCAGCATTAAATGTAGTGATAACCGAAGATCCAATAGATAATTTCCCAGATCTAACAACCTAACAATGACAAATCATGAAAACCCCTAATGAGAAACCCTAAACCCAACTATGAAACTACTCACTCATGACAATTGAAACAACACAAGATGAAATAGAGAAAGACATATTGTTTTGAAATCAATGACAAGATATAAGGGTTTAGAATTGTTCTCAATGGAGTGCGAATTAAAAATCTTCTCCCTAGGGTTCTCAAAACTCAAAAGTTGCTCTAGAAACTCAAAATAGCATAATAAAAAAATAGATCGAGTCTGGGTGTTTAAATATATAATATGGGTCTTCAATCTTTGATTCTGGTTCAAAATAAGTCGGTTTCATCGTTGTGACAAGGATCGATCCATCCTAGTGCAGGGATCGATCGATCCCTGTCATTCTGCCAAGATGCTCATTTTTGCGCATTCGTCTTCTCCTTGCCAGCATGACATGTGTTCACTAAAATGGACATAACTTTTGATCGCACCGTTGGATTTCCCTCAAACCACCTTCCAAATAAAGATAACTCTTGTGGCTATCTTGTGTCGAAATTTCAACTCGATCCAACTGAGGGAAAAGTGTCAAACAAGGCAAAATTTCTGACGCTTCAACATGATTCTGCATTCCAAATATCCGTTTTTGGCCCAAGTTGTTCTGTTTCTATCCAAAGCAACTTAAAACATGTAAGAACACTAAAGAACACCAAAAGACTTCAAAAAGAACCAAATACATATTTAAAAACCATATATCTCGAATAAAATCTAAGTAAAAACTCATAAAATACGAATACATCAAATCCCCAAGACTTAAATTTTTGTTTGTCCTCAAGTAAAGGAAACGAAGATTAAGCCTATGGAAAAGTTTGAAAACAATGGACCTTTACACTCTGAGGAGACCTTACTTTGCACTTAGATTCGCTGACTATATAAACATGAGACAGTTGGAACATTCTCCCCAAGAATCCCTGCATGACCTCGCAAGCCCATCCATACTCCAAACTCTAAACCTACAAGACTCACAATCATATTGTTAACTCTCTACATTCATTCAAAGAGACGTGAAACTTTTCTCCAAAGAACTCTACATCAGGAATAACGGGCTAGGTAATGAAATCGCTTTTAGTGGTAGGGCTTAAGTGTTTCGGGATTCAAATCTACACCAGGATGCAAGATACTATGCAAAATAGCAGGAGAGAGAGAGAGCATATTGATAACCATAACAAACCATAAACTCGTAAATCAATTCAAACATGTGCAATCTTCATGCCATAATAAACAACAAGATAACACGTAAAAACTGATTTTCTTTCCCGATATGAAATAAAACATTGAATTTTTTTTCTTTTTTTTCTGTGTTTTTTCTTTTTTTTTGTTTTTTACACAAAAATTCGGGGAAAATCAACATCTCATAAACATTTCAAAATCGTAAAACACTCATACAGCAAGAAGAATTACAACCATAACCATCTCAACGTTCTAATCACCCAATGTTAGAACACCGACGTTGAAATAGAACTAAAACTCGAATTCACACGAAACACTTTTTATTAGATATCACTCAAACAAAACTTGAACAAGTCTTTGTTTGATCAGTTTAACGTAATTAGCTTTTCTTTGCTAATACCACTGACCAATATCTAAACCCTTCCTAGCTAGACAACAACAGCAATTTCTTGTTTCACCCAAACCCTAAGAAGACAAAACTCTCTCGCTCAAAACTCTCTCTTCATGTGTACCCGTGCCTCTCACTTTTCCCTTGTTTAAATAGGTGTCTCCACTTGACCTAGAGAATCTTGAAGCTATCTCCCAAGATATGCAAATCTTCTCTTTTTCCATATACTCACGAGTTTTGACACATCAACTCCACATATTCATCCTAAACTTATATGTGTCACTCAACCTTCCTTTGTGTCATTAGTCTTCTTGCTGCTAGACAACCCTCACAATCTCCCCCTTTTTGTTTGATTATGTCAATCCAAGCACCTGTCTAGAAAGCAACTTAAACACAGAGATAATACTCAACCACACACAGAAAGCAAAGATTAGCCTGAAATAGATAACCATATAACCATAAAATAAATAAGTTTTGACACACGGAGATCATCGGTTTTTGAAGTCAAAACAAGACACATCTGATCTTGTTATAACAAGACATATTACAGACCAAAAGACCAACTCAAGAACCGATAAGATATACACCAATAGACTACATCACTCAGAATCCTCTATGCCATTGCTTGAGGAAGCGCTATCACCTGAATCCTCACGAACATACACACCATACTCTCCCCCTGATTGGTTGCATAATCATACAAAAACAATGTGAGAATAATGTAGATAGACTAACCAAGATAGAGAAACTTACCTTATAAACGCATTTCCATCTGATATATCATCCTCTTCAGATTTCTGAGATCAAAAGCCAAAGACGAAGGTGCAGGGTCGTGTTCACTATCAGAGCCGCGAGCACTTTTTTCCAGGGAGACGACTCGTGGTGCAGGTGAGGTTTTGTCCTTGCGATAAATAGGAACAACTCGCTGAAACCTCAAAAGCTGAAAGATGAGATTGGGAAAAGGCAACCGAAGTCCAAGCTGATCAAGATGCTTGGACACTTCCAGAATCTGCTCATACACAATTCTCCCAAAACTGAAACGTTTGAAGTTGACCAGCATGTAAATAAACTTGGCCCTGATCTGTGTCATTGTGGTATTGTTCGCAGAGGGAATCCAATTCCTACAACAAAGCTTGTACAAAATAGCAATAGTGGGAGTGAGATGCTTAGATTGAAATTCTTCCCAGCGATTCTTGCAACCTCCAGTAAGTAACATAATAGCCTCAGAGAGTGGTTCATCCATGTAGACTTCAGAGACACGAGTAGGATGTGTGTCGAGTGGTCTGATGAACATAGGTTGATGAGATCAGGTGAGAACTCATAAAGTTCACCACGCAAGTAGACCAAACACATATCCATGGAGTTCGCAGCAAAATCACCAAGATTGTTGTAAAACTCTCTAACTACTAGCTCCACATACTGATCAACCTCAATAACAGACAGCAACATCCCAGCAGGTTTAACGATATCTTCTACACCCAACATTTCAGGCTTTCCCAAGGGCATATACTTTTGATCAAGAAAAGATCGTACCTTAAAGCTCTTGTACGCTTTGGCCCCTTTTGGAGTAAGGAACTTCTGGTTGAAAGGGCGAACCGGAGGAGTACTGTAAATGGCTGGAAACATCTGAGTCTTGCGAAGATGCACTCTTCGATTTTCTTCCATGTGTAACTCAAATGGAGCATAACCACAATCAATCCCTTCTCGGTCATCACGAAACGGTTCTTCTTCATTCTGATGATCTGCATGTTCATCAAAATCAAGAACATCTTCCTAGTCCTCCTCCTGATATGTCATTGGATCTTTCCCAGAACGATGTCAAGTTCGACTTGGCTCCCCTGAAGAACCATCAACTGAGATGATTAAGGGTTCAGATCCAGGTGACAGTCGTTGAGAGGGTATTGAAGCAGCCGCGACGCGATGAAGGGCTTCCCTCTGATGACGAGTGAGTGTCATGTTGAATCTATTTGAGAATTCACAAGAGGCAGAAAGATTGGTGATGAGGTGGTTGACGACACATCTAGGGTTTGTGAGACACACCCAATTGACGTTTTAAGTAGAGTTTCCCGCTAACTCCTATAACACAAAACTGCTTCACGAAACGACACAGCTTTTGGGCTGCTCATTAGCATAACATAAGTGTTCGGGCTTTGAGGCCTAAAGATCCAATAAGCACATCTATAATCGAACTAATCAGCGAAAGTCATAAGTCTATTAAGACAATCAAAACAAGCCACTTCAATTAGAAACACAAAGCATGATTGAAAGACACAGAGAGAGACACTTGAGAGACTATTGAATATACAAGCAGAGGTTAAATGATAGAGCGCTGACCGATTCTTCCCTCTTTGTAGTGATCTTTATTAGAGACATATAGTGCTTTTTACAGACCACACTCATCGTAGTCCACTAAGTTGAGGATTTTTTTTTAAAAACAGAGTCATATGATCAACTAAGCAAGGAAAGATTGTCCTTATCCAAGATAGGTGATCACAATCCTTGATTTGAGAGGTCCCTTAACAGACTGGGTCATGCACTTTAACGCTTGTGTTATACCAGAAATCAATTCTCCCTAATTTTCTTGGGTCTCATTTTTTTTTTTTTTGATTGATTTCTTTGCTTGAGAATCGAATATCCCTAATTTTCTAGGGTATCATTGTATTTTTTTTCCTTCGAATCCCCCTTTTTTATTATTGAAACACTATAAGCAAGGACCCAGACTGTATGTGGTATTGTCTCAACTAGTTGAACAGAGGTTTTAGATTATTTGGTGGTAAGGAACAGAAATTTAAAACAATGGACAATGATAGATGGTCCTAATGTACACACAACTCGCTCTTAAGTGACACAACTAGATTTCACAGATTCCTAAAGCCTTTCTTAATCGACAAAAGGTGTTTAGGTCTAGAGGTTTAGTGAACAAGTCAGCAAGTTGTCTACCAGTAGTAACATGCTCGATGATTGCAAGTTTCTCTTGTACAAGCTCTCTAAGAAAATGATGCCTAATATCAATATGTTTGGTTCTAGAATGTTGAACATGATTTTTAGAGATATTTATTGCACTCACGTTATCACAGAAGACAAGAAAAGAGTCAGTATTAATACCATAATCATTGAGCATTTGCTTCATCCATAGTAGTTGAGTGCAATAGCTACCTAATGCAATGTATTTTGCCTCAGCTGTTGGCAGAGTAACACAGTTATGTTTCTTGTTGTGCCATGCAATCAGGTTGTTTCCCATGAAAAAGTATTCACCTGAGGTACTTTTTCGATCATCTAGACTTCCTGCCCAGTCTGCATCACAAAAACCTGTAAGGTTAGAGTTAGTGTCCTTGGTAAAATAAACACCAAAATCCAGAGTTCCTTTCACATATTTAAGGATATGCTTGACTGCTATGATGTGGGATTCATGAGGGCTTGCTTGATATCTGGCACAAACTCCTACACTGTAGCACAAATCATGCCTACTAGCTGTGAGATAAAGTAAATTCCCAGTGATTGCTCCGTAGAGTTTTTCATTTACTTTGACACCCTTCTCATCCTTAGATAGTTTGATATTTGTACTCATTGGTGTCTTAGATTCCTTTGCGGTATGCATTTCGAATCTCTTGATTAAGTTTCTAGCATATGAAGCCTGTGAGATAAATATCCCATCCTCCAACTACTTTACTTGTAATCCCAGAAAGTATGTCAATTCACCAACCAAACTCATTTCAAATTCTTTAGTCATGGTTGAGACAAACTTATCCACCAGAGCTTGGTTAGTCCCTCCAAACAGAATATCATCTACGTAGACTTGAACCACCAAAATGTCTTGATTCTCAGTTAATATGAATAGCGTCTTATCAATGTTTCCTCAGACAAATCTTGACACAAGAAATAATTGTGCCAACCTTTCATACCATGCTCTAGGCGCTTGTTTCAGTCCATACAAAGCCTTTTTCAGATGACAGACATGGTCAGGTGAATCTGGATCTTCAAACTTCAGGTTGAGCGACATAGACTTCCTCCTGGAGTAATCCATTTAGAAATGCACTCTTCACGTCCATCTGGTATAGCTTGAACTTCAAGTCACAAGCAATACCTAATAGGAGTCTTATAGATTCCAGTCTGGCCAGAGGTGTAAAAGTATCATCAAAATCTACCCCTTCAACATGGGTATATCCCTGAGGTACTAGTCTTGCTTTGTTTCGAACAACATTGCCATTTTCATCTATCTTGTTCTTAAAGATCCACTTTGTTCCAATGACATTCACATCTTTTGGTCTGGCTACCAAGTCCCACACTTGTAGTCGTGAGAACTGCTCTAATTCTTCATGACATATATTTGTCCAGAATTCATCTTGAAGTACTTCTTGAGTGTTTTTCGGCTCAATTAGAGAAACAAAGCATCCAAATTCCACAACTTCAACAAGCATTACCATTTCTTTGAAATTGATTTTCTTTTTTCGCGTGACTCTGCCATCATTTAGGTTACCAATAAGGTCTTCAGCTGAGTGATTCTTGTGAACTTGAACAACAAGTCTTTCACATTGCTCATCAATTTCTTCACTTTTCACATCATCTTCTGTCAATCTATCCCTGTGTGATTCATCTTCTGTCAACACAAGTTCTTGAAGTTGAGAGATGTTGTTATCGTCAAACACAATGTTTACCGATTCCACCACCATTCGAGTTCTCCGATTAAAAGCACGAAAAGCCATACTGTTTGTGGCGTATCCCAGAAAGATTCCTTCATCACTTCGTGAGTCAAATTTACCCAGATTGTCTTTGTCATTTAGAATGTAGCAAACACATCTAAAAACATGAAAGTAACTAAGATTGGGAGTCTTCCCTTTCCAGATTTCATAAGGAGTCATTGTGGAACCCGGTTTCACATAAACACGTTTGATGATGTAGCAACCTGTGTTTATAGCTTCTGCCCAGAACCTGTGTGACACACTATTCCCTTGCATCATCGCTCTAGCCATTTCCTGAAGTGTTCTATTCTTTCTTTCAACCACTCCATTCTGCTGAGGAGTCCGAGGTGCAGAGAATTGGTGTCTTATTCCTTGACTTTGACAAAAATTTTCAAAATACTCATTTACGAATTCTCCACCCCGATCACTTCTAATGTGGATGGTGCTTCCTTTCTCAGTCTTGAGTTGTAAGGCAAGTATCTTAAAACTCTTAGCTGCTTCACTCTTTTCTCGCAGAAACCTAACTCAAGTATACCGTGAGAAGTTATCCACCAATACAAAGACATACCTCTTCCCAGAGATACTTTCAGTCTGAACTGGTCCCATAAGGTCCATATGAATCAGTTCTAGAACTCTTTTGGTAGTTATGTCAGTGACCCTGTTTTGGTGAACTTTGGCTTGCTTCCCTTTGTTGCATGCATCACAAACAATTTATGACTTACCTTCCAATTTAGGTACCCCTCTTACAACCTCAGAATCTACCAAGCGACACAAGGCTCCAGTGTTCATATGTCCCAACTTCTTGTGCCACAGGTCTAGCTTGGTTGTCACAGTTGACATACATTTCTCTAAAAGTCTCCACATGTAACAGTTGTTGCCTGAGCGAATTCCAGAAAGTACGATGTTTCCTTTCTCATCAACTGCTTCGCACTCTGTCTTGGTAAATATAACCTTCAACCCTTCATCACACAGTTGACTGATGCTTATTAGATTAGCCTTGAGTCCTTCCACCAGTTACACATTCGCCAACTATGGTTGATCGGATCGTTCAAGAGTGCCAACACCTTGAATTTTCCCTTGACCACCATCACCAAAAGTGACTTTTCCTCCTTTTAACTCTGTGTGTATACGTAGGGAATGAACATCTCCAGTCATGTGGCGTGAGCATCCACTGGAAAGTACCATTTAGCTTCATCCTCTACTTCAATTGAGGTGTAGGCAGCATTGTTGAGCATTGGTATCTCAGATTTTGTGGTTTCTGATTGCAAGTCACATAAGTTGTTTGCATCACACACGTCAAAGGAGTTTAGTTGAGCAAAATTGCACGTCAATAATAAGCTCTCTTCTAGACCGGTGTTAACCTCTTCTGTCACCATCTTCTTGACTTCTAGCCTATGTTCAGTCAATGCATACAACACTCTCTTGGGAATCCAGACCATACCCACTTTAGTTGGTTCCACATAGCATTGCATGGTTCTCCAAGCATGACTGATTCTTCTTTTTCTAAGAAAGCAGTGCTTCACACGATGATTGAGCTTTCCACAGAACAAACAACCCCGGTTTCTGACATAAGTAGTCAACTGAGTTTGTGTCTTGAGTTGGGGGACTTTCATGCTTGATTGTCGTGTATGGCTTGATACCTTGGTAGCCGTCTTTATTTCAGTTCTCAATTTTGCTTCTTCCATGTGACTAGTATGGTTGCTCTTCACAAAGTTCCCGAGAAACACTTCTTTCCCTGTTCCTGAGCTTGATTCTCCCTTAAAACTAGTATACCCCAAGCCCCAGTTGACTTTGGGTGGTTGGCCTATCGTCAGAATATGCTCCAGATTTTCGGTACCTGAATTCAACATACGAATCTTCTTCCGATTTTCTTCAAAGTATGCTCAAGGCTTTTAGACTTTTCTCTTTCTTGATCAATGACATTCTTCATGTGATCCAGTCTTGACTCCAGCGACTTGATGTGTTGCTCAGCCTTATGATTGAGTGACACATCAATCTGTGTTTGTGTCTCTGATTTGACTTTCACCTTTTGAGTTGGGACACTCTCCAGTTTAAGTATGTTCACTTTTGCCTTTAGCATAACTTTCTCCTTTTCTAGCTTCAGATTCTCATTGCTCAGTTTGACACAGCTATCGTACAGTTTACGATATTCCAGTTTAGGATCAATTTCTTGATCACATTCGCTTTCAGAATTAGATTCTACTCTGTTCTTAGATCCGTCTGTTTTTGCGGCAAAAGCAACAAAATTCAGCATGTCAGAGTCATCCTCATCATCAGTATCTGAATCACGGAAGCAAACAAAGGATCTTTCCTTTCGTTTAGTGAGATTTGGACATTCGGTTTTCACATGACCAAAGCCTTTGCATTCTGAGCATCGAATTTCTCTGCGCTTAGTCAGTGGACAATCTATTTTTACGTGGCCATAACCTTCTCATTCAAAGCACTGAATGTCTGATTTTTTTCTTCCAGTATCTCGATCAGAGTGGAGACCTCTCATGGCAGAAGGTTCTGTATGAGGTCGACCAAGCTTATCTTCTCCAAACCTGACTGAGCGATTTAAGGTTCTGTTAGTTCCTTTCTCTACCCCTTTCAACATCTTTCCAAAGTTTTTAGCCAGCAGACTCATGTTGTCTTCAAGTTTTTGAAAGCGTTCATCCTTTTCTTCAACGGTCAGAGCCACACCCTTGTGTGTGTTATTTAAATTTGCAACGGCTTCCATTTCTTCTGCTTTGAGCATCCCCACAAGTTTCTCAAACTTAAGAGTATCAATGTTTTCAGTCATTTTTAGGACGGCTTTGTGAGCATCATACTTTGGAGGTAAGCATCTCAGAAGTTTCTTCACGAGTTTTTTTCTTTGTATTTCTTTCCTAACACAGAAGCTTCATGTGTCATGGCGCTGAGCTTAGAGCTAAAGCTTTTAATAGATTCATCAGGCCCCATTCTCAAATTCTCAAATCGTGATGTCAGATGATCCAATCGGGTCCTTCTTACACTTGCATCTCCTTCAAACGAATTTCTCAAGATATCCCACGCTTCTTTAGCTGACTCACTGCCTTGAATTAATTTGAACTGTTCCAGGTCAACAGCTCCAAAAATCACAGTCGTGATTTTTGAGTTAAACTTTGATGCAAGTTTTTCTGCATCTTTCCACTTATCTTTGGGTTTTGGGAGCTTCTCTCCTCCTGCCGAGACGACATGTGGTTCCTCCCATCCTTCTTCAACTGAGGTCCAAGCATCTTCATCAACTGATCTGATCAGCTGGATCATCTTAACCTTCCAATGACCATAGTTGTTTTCATCAAGAATAATTGGTTTTTGCACCACGATAAGATCTTTTCCAGCGTCCATTCCTTTCTCCCAAGAGCTCAACATGTATGTTGGTTCATTGCTCTGATACCAATTTTTAGAACACCGACGTTGAAATAGAACTAAAACTCGAATTCACACGAAACACTTTTTATTAGATATCACTCAAATAAAACTTGAACAAGTCTTTGTTTGATCAGTTTAACGTAATTAACTTTTCTTTGCTAATACCACTGACTAATATCTAAACCCTTCCTAGCTAGACAGCAACATCAATTTCTTGTTTCACCCAAGCCCTAAGAAGACAAAACTCTCTCGCTCAAAACTCTCTCTTGATGTGCACCCGTGCCTCTCAATTTTTCCTTGTTTAAATAGGTCTCTCCACTTGACCTAGAGAATCTTGAAGCTATCTTCCAAGATATGCAAATCTTCTCTTTTTCCATATACTCACGAGTTTTGATACATCAGCTCCACGTATTCATCCTAAACTTATATGTCTCACTCAACCTTCCTTTGTGTCATCAGTCTTCTTGCTGCTAGATAACCCTCACACCCAACACCGTCTAATAGACACTCAGGACCGTGTCTAAACCACCTATAAAGTTCAATACTACCTAAGTTATCAGGGGACCATGTTTACCCTATTCTCTCCATTTTTTTGCACATGTCTGCACAAAATATGAAAAAGAAATGCATGGAGAATCAAATGAGATAGGGTGAAGGTGTGGTGTCAGACTAAAAATGAGTCTTGTTACTCAGGATTACCAAAAAAGAGAGGTAGAAAAATGGGGATATAATCCTAAATGATTTGGTCTGAATTCTTGATTTCAACTCCCTGATTCAAAGCAATTAAGTTCATTAGTAGTTTCAATAAAGAGAGTTAAAACAATCTAGAAAAGAACTTAATCAGTCTAAACGTTTCTGGCGGGGAGTTTAGTCATGAGGTTTTCCGGTTTGCCTTCGCTAATAGCTCAAATAGAATGGTCAATATGAATAGAAATAAAGCATAATGCACAAAGCAAATGGTCTAACAATCATCACGAAATTCTAGAATCCACAAGACTGACTCAATAAAACATAAAAGAATGAGAATGTAGACTCTGAATTCAACTTGAAATCATATCCTTTTTGTGGCAAGGATCGATTGATCCCTAGGTAGGGATCGGTCGTTCCTTGTCCGTCTGGCCAGAAAATTCATTCGTTCCTTTGCCGCATCCAAGAGTCCAAAACCACACAAAAACCAAAACCAAAAATGAAAAACAGTAATAATGTAACCAAATGAAGGAAAACTAACCGGTGGGTTGCCTCCCACTCTGCGCTTGTTTAAAGTTACGAGCTTGACATTGGCTGAGGGTGTTAATCATAAGAATCAAAAGGTTGAGCCAATGCACCTTTAGTCATTCTCCTATAAGTGCAAGAAAAAACATGTGCAAAAGAATTCATGGTTTTCCATGGCTACAAGACACATTTCTCATAAAACAAGATCACTACTAGCGTAGCATCTAACTTTAAATATTCTTTGCCTATTGGATGCTCAGGGCGATCAAATACATTAATTAGAAAGACAAAGCCAACTGCAGGTTCAAACGAATTTAAGACAAAATAGTTAACATCATCTCCATCAATCATGTAAAGCACAATGTTCTTAACTCTCGAGTCCATCTCA
>OVAN01001508.1:0-40400 GCA_900406275.1 Anastatica hierochuntica
TCCCTTGGATCAAGAACAATGCTGAAACCACAAAACCCAGAATCAATCCGAGCGCAGCTATCATCTTCTTGGATTTGGAGAGATCTGTGTGGGAGAGAAGGATTAGATCCAGTTTTTCTTACCTCCAATGATTGGAGCTTTAGGGTTCCTTTGTACGAGGGGCATTAAAGTCAAAACACATCTTTTCTTATTGTCTTCTTATACAACATATAAGCATTTTCATATGAAACAAAAACATTCAACACATTACCTAACACATATGAGAATTCAAACATCGCTAGAACTATGTCATCAAACATCACTAGAACTAGAATAGGAACCTAATCACACACACACATATTCATCATTCCCCTAATGAAAATTGGGTATAATCGAATCAGACTATACAAACTTTTCAGCAAACTTTTCAGCATTGATCATCCATTAGCATTGACCAATCATATTGAGAAACGAAAGGAGAAAAGAAAACTTGAAACTGAGAGGTGGCGGAAGATCCGGAAGGTAAGAATCAAATCGGTAGAAATGTTGGAGACGAAGAAGATTTGGGAGCTATTCTGTGAAGATAAGAAAAAACTAAACTCATCAATTATTTAAACTAATAAACAAGTAAAATGAATCAAAAGCGAAACAATCAAACAAATAAGAAACCAAAAAAAATAGAAGTTAGAGATTACATTGTCAGTGAATACAACAGGACGTCTCTTCCTTTAAAGTGAAGATATATAAATTGCCTGCCAAGAACATGATTTATTAAATAAGATTGCTTATATATATAATAGTCAATGAAGCACTACTCATATTTGCAATAACACTGTTCGTCGAAACCAATTCACACTCCTTGTGAATGTATCCACCTCTCGTATTGATGTTCAAGAACAAAGCCAACATTCAATTTTGCATTGGCCTATCTTATGACCGAATCTAAGGTAGCTAGAGATGAAGAAAATCTTCAAAAAAAAATGTCAGTGTACTATCTACTTCATCATCATCAACAATCTAGTGGTATTTTTCTTAACGGCTATGGCTCTAATTAAGCGTTTTTCACAGAGAAATAACAAATAGAGCTGATTGATGCAGAACCGAGAATGCAAGAGCACATGATTAAAGCAAGAGCTCATGTAATAAGAAGCGGACCGAGAAACTCTGATTCAAGCACGGATCTATTTCATGAGCATAGAAACATAAAGAATTTGAAACGCTAATTGAAAGTTGATCTATACGAACCCCATCATCAATCATACCTGAAACGAAGAGAGATCTCAGATTAGCACTGAAAAACGACAGAGACGAGTTAGAGATCAGAAATTGACGACGAAGAATATAGCTTCACTCAATTATTGAAAGAAGAATTGTGACGACGAAGAAGAAGAGCAGAAATTGAAGTTATTGAAAGAAAGATTGTCAGTTTCTCTCTCAATCCCTTATGCAAAAAAAAAAAGCATATAGCTTCACTCAATCACAAAGAGAGAACAACAACAACAACAAAAATTATTGGACCATAAACATATGTTACTAACAAAAAAAATAGTTGGACTTTGTTATGTGGGCCTAAAACAAAAAAAAAATAATATTAACATTACTCACTTTAAGTCAATTTATTAAATAATGTTAAAACCCTTCTACTTATACTTTTTAATGTCAATTTGAAAAACAATGTTTATATACTAATGCAAATTACTTATTTTTTGTAGTGCCACTATCATTGAGTGAATTTTTGTTGTGGTATGTACCATTTAATGAATGGCAAATATAGTTAATTTCATAGAAAAGGAAGATAATGTTTACTAACTTCTACGCAATATTTCACCAAATTATGCAGATCAGTATAAAAAAAGAAAATTTGGTTCGAACCGTTATTCGTGCTGCTTCGACCCTATAAACCCGGATATCCGTAATTTTTCGAAGCAAAGCAAATACTGAAAAACAATATCCGCTAAAAGCGGAGCAAATTACGAATACTAAATTTTGAAAGGCGGATATCCGTTCCGCTCCGATATATATAAATACATATATGTAGATGATTAAATATATATAAGTTTGTATAACTATTATCTCTATATATAAACCCAATAAATTTTAATTTATCGAATTGCTTATAAAATTTTTAAATTGAGAAAGAAATGTCTAATTTTTTATAAAGATTGGAACATTTTTGTCAAATTTTATTTTTTTAAATACTTTTTAATTAATTTCAAAATTTTATGGAGCTGATAATGTTTTTTTGTCCTAATTGATAGTTTATATTATGTATAGAATTATTGTTTAACCAAAAATTTACGGTTATTCCAATTTTATTTGTATTGGACAAAACCGTTCGGATATCCGCAAATATCCACAAATACTTGTTAATCTTACGGATATTCGGTTTTCCGGATATCCGTATTTTTCCGGAGTAAAACAAATCATAAAATTAGATACCCGTTAAAAATGGAGCAAATCACAAACACTTAGATTTTTACGATATCCGTTCCGCGTCCATACCATACTTGTAACTACGACATGTGTATCGTAACTTCACAATATGTCTACAAATTTATTTATTTTTTCACCGAAAACCCTTATCATTAAGAAAGTGGTACATGGATCTCCGCTAGGGAGAATCTGAAGAGACCCGCCGGCCTTACAAGGGTAAGCGTTACAAAGCGTGCTATTGAATTACGAATAAGACAATAAGCACGAGAAATAAAAGATTCATACATCGAGGAATATAACCATAAATAGTCCAAATCTCCAACAATCTTGCAGAAAAATAGTCGGAAGCTCCTTGCCAACCAGTAAGAACACCAATGCCACGTATGAGACACAAAGGTCTTTGTGGTTTTAAAACTCCATGCTTGCGCCAAAAGTTCCTGAAAAGTGTGGTCACGAACAGGACGAGAAAGAACTCTCGCGACCCAAAAACCTTGATTATCAGTATCTTTGCCGGGATTAGGAAGTTTCCAGACAGTCCGGCGCGAAACGATATCAAGGATGGGAAAAATAGTCTCCGGAAGACGATAAGATTGGATAGAGAACAACCTTCCATTTTTTATCTTGGAAGCTCTAGAGGTTATAAAATATGGACGACATGTTAGCTCGACATTTACGCCTAGCATATGGCATCTATGACGTTTAAAAAAGTCCTTGTCGGCTTGGCATCTGAACACACCGGGAAGGGTATCAGCAACGAAGTGACATTTATGACCGTTTAGATACTGACATCTATGACCTTTAGACAAACATTTATCGGTGCGGTCTATAATCACTTCAAGACAATTACCAACTGAGAGAGGGCATCTATGGCCGACGAAAAGATGGCAGCTATGGTCATTGGGACTCTTGTTAATTACTCTGGGGTAGATTGTGATGACGTAAATTGGCACATGGACGTATGCATCCAAAAGAGAAACAAAGGGGCATAATTCCAGTATTATCTTTGTTAGAATTAAGCCCCTCATCTCCATAAAGAAGGAAATAAAGTCCAAAATACACTCTTCATAAATACAAAGAGGCCACAATTGCACAATTAGTGAGAAGGACCATACAAAGTCTACATGCTTTTCAGAATTGATACTCTTTAAACAAGAGAAGTTGATATCCAAAAAAGGTCTAACAAGTGACAAGAGTAAATTAGTAGATGATTTGGATCTAAGCCCAACTTCTCCATTAAGGAGGAATTGAAATTCACTAGAGAAATCCCAACTAATGTGGATTTATATATTGGACCCGAATTCTTTTTTGAGCCCAACAGCTTTTTTGGCCTTTGATCCCACACGATCGAGATCGACATTGGATCTGGAAAGACATGTCGGCGATGGTGACATTCAGCGGCAACCATCGGAGTCGACACTGGAGGATGACTGGCGGAGGAGATCAAATCTGACAAGAGAGGGCTTAGGTCTAAATCAATTAGATCTAGCTCCATCCGAGTTGCAGATTCAGTGGCATAGACCACAAAAACTCTCGGCGGTGGTTCACCACAACACCGATTAAGCATTAGCTCTGGATGTCGGAGCCTCTGAGTAACCAAAATTTGAGAGGTAAACCGTACCACTGGCCGAATTTGATGGGATGCAAGCTCAGTCATCACCAGAAGCATGTTCTAAAAGGATGCAAGCATGAGATAATGAAATCGTAGGTGCCTTCGCCGATATTGTACCGAGATTAAAACTTCTCCAAACAGAGCAAAGCTACACACGACTGAGCCGACTCGTATACCTCTCTTGGGTGGATGGGCCAGCTCCAAGAACGACGAAGAAGCTACAATCACTGCCAGATTTGCATTTTGAGACTCAGATCTGGAACCTCGCGCTCATCATCACCATAAACGGTGGAAAGTAACTTCCTAAAAGGGACAACAGAGGGTGAAAGCATATTGGAAGGTGAAAGCCTATCAGAGGTTTTCGGAGAAGAATCAACACTGAGGAGCAGGAACACTCGATCGGATCTATCAGATCTTTGTCGGAGAGCTTTCAAAATCGGAACTATGATCGTACAAGATCCATCACACCGGACCGCAAGAGCACACAGAATCAACGGTGGAAGATACACGCCGGAAGAGAAAAGACACGCCTTTTCCGGGTGGATGCACGCTGGAGGAGCCTTATGCTTCGCCGGAGAAAAATCCCAAAAAGCGATGGAGGAGCTTTTGCCGCCGAAAGCTTGAACAACGAGCCTTTTATCGAGTGACACGGAGACACGGCGGCCGCAGGTGGTGAAGCGCGGGGAAAATCTTTGGTTTCTGCCTGAGAAAATTTCAGATCCGGTGTACCTTAATCGACATAATCCAACTAAGAACATGAGCGATGGAAAGATGAGGCGACGCCGGCGGAGAAAAACGGTGACAAGTTTGGAGCCTCGATTACAGCGTCAGAGAGAACGGCTAGGGTAATTAAATCGAAATTGATCGTTGTGTATTGGAGAAAAAAGGTTAGTAGTATGTCTACAAAATTTTAACTAGGCAAAAGTAAGAATTAGTTATATATAAATAAAAGATTCAGAGTAAATCTATTTTATTTTACTTAAAACATTTTGTATACGCTTTTAATGGTAACATTAATATGTGCATGGTAAAAGCCAGTTTAGATATAAATTGAGTAAATATAGTTAATTCATGAATATAATTTACTAAATATTTTATGTTTTTTGTTCCTAAATGAGAACCAAAGCTTTCCAAGTAGCGAACAAGGAACCCACTTTCTTAAAACGCAGATCCGACTCTCATTTTGTAGAGTATAGATTGAAGAAACAACGCTCAAATAAACAACGAGACTCACTCACTCATAAAGAATTGAAAGAAGAAGAATACGGTACCATACTTATAAAAAAAAGTGTGGTTTAGAGGCAAATTTAAGCGTGGTTTAGATCAAAATGATATTTACAACGTAAGAAAGAACGGATGAAACGCTAACGTGTAAATGATAAACTTTGTTTTATAACCTCGAAGTTTCGGAGAAAGGTCCATTCGTCCCATAGACCGAAAATCATAACATATAAACTAATTGCCTTTTGAGTAGCTTCGAATCCAAATCGGAGATAATGTATGACACGGATCCGAAGTCACTTGGAAAGATATTAATTTACATCATCTCCGACCTACATAAACATGCGGACCATTCTCTGAATTTCGAGGATATAAAACAAATTTTATCCTCTTCATATTCACATTTCATCGGCGTTTTCTACGTTGTAAATATCATTATGAATACGTTAGAATTACCAATAAACATATTCATACGATTCAGAGTAAAGCTTTAATAGTAGTGTAGAGGTAAGCATACTAAAAATAACTTTAGATATAAATCGAGTATAATACACGCTTATAAAGTTAAATATGAATACAATTTACTAAACACTAATGTCAAATTTAGCGTTTTCAAACAAAAAACATTTTTGTCATAAACTTTCAATCAAAATTAAAAAAAAAAAGCGGAAAAACTCATATCCATATATATTATTTACAATTCTTTCCAAATATATACGTAAAATATTATATTTCTTAATATCGATAAAGTTCCACATATAATGTGGTGGTTTGAATTTTATTTCCCCACATATACTAAGTCATGCTTTAGCCGACTGCCATTTTTGGTATGAAGAAGATAAATTGGGTTACTTACTTGATACACAATATATATAATGGTCTAGGTTGGACGTAAACAGGTTCGGAAAGACAATGTATTATGATGGGAGCATCAAAAAAAAAATGGTGCACCTCCTATTTTTCTCTTCAAAACCTATATTATCGTGAATAACTCACCGAAATTAATTTACATTTTGATTTGTATTCTACAGTGTGAGAGCATCAATCGATTTGGTTTTAAAACAAATAAAACCTAATTTGGTAGAAACAAACAAGATATCAGAAAAACAAAAGCAGTCAATCTACTAACAATAAAAAAAATTCTGAAATAGATAGAAGTAGAAGTTTGATGAATATGAGTTACCTCTAGTGATGAAACGACATTTGAAGACAAATAGAGAATACGAGACCTCCGTGAGATGTTCGTTAGTAATATACTTGTATTACCTAAAGGAGCAAAACATGTTATCATACGATGTTACATGTTGGCATTTCATCTGTGTTTTCTGCGTTATAAATACTATTTTAATGTAAACCATACATGGATTTACATATATAGACTTATAGATTTCTATCAAAATTTTGTTTCTTAAAAGTATTTCATTCATCTCCTGAAATTGAACGCGTTTGAAATCATAATCGAAAACAGATTTTAACAAAAGTCTTACTTAAATTTCAGATGTGTAAAGATTCAACAAAATTGGATCAACTCTGTACCCTTCTCACAAGTGAATCATTGAAACACTTTGGAAAAAAAACAGAACAAAGATTGATTCAAACAAGAAAAGAAAAGACGTATCATCAATAAAGATTGGCTATAACATATAGTATATAAGATTTACCTTGAAGTATATTAGAGATGTCTCCACGTTATAGTACAATAGATTGATTCAATTTTGTGAATATACTCTTCTGTGGGCGGATTTAAACAAATGATGATTAGAGATTATTAAATAGTGTTGATAATTTTTGGATTTTACAAAATAGCCCTCCTTAACCCTAGAGACAACTACTACTAAAATGTGACGAAATTTACCAAAATGGTCACACTAATGTAGATTACTAACAACGTGTTTATTATTTTCACACTAAATCTTCTACATAATGACCAAAATACCCCTACGTGTTTTTTTTTGTTTTTTGTTTTTAGTCTACGAAACGACAAAACGGTCAAACACAGTCTTCACCAAGAAACCTCGCCAACAAATCGTCGTCCCACGCATGCTCACTCGCTCTCGCCTCGTTTTCACTCCACGCGCCGCCTTCCTCTCCGGCGTATTCTAAACAGAAACCGAACAGACCGCTCGCGTCGATGCTGGCCATGGCGGAAGCGTCGCTGTCTGAGAACGACGGACCACAGCTTTCCTCGTTGACGTTGATCGTGATGTAACCGGAATATGACTGAACAATCACCGGAACAGCGTACGGATCGTCGGTAAACCTTACCCTGAAATTCGCCTCGCCGGGAAAGTTAGTTCCATTTATCTCCGTCGTGATCGTCGGCGAAGAAGACTCAACGAGCTTCAAGATCTCGTCAGGAGTATACTCCTCGTCAGCGTCTGCTCCGGCGTCAAGAACCGTCTCCTTCGAGTCAATCTCCGTCGTATCTCCTCCGTTCTCATCTCCTTTCTTCCTCATTTCTTCCATCTCTCTTAGATCAACCCACTTCTCTTCACATAGAGAGAGAGAGAGTTACAAGTACAACAATGTGTTTGTGATTTTCTTATTGCACACTTATATAATATAGAAGTATATACATATATTAACATACATATTATGGTCCTGTTAAAAAAAAATATACATATTACAGTTGGGCACTAATACCAGTTACATCTTTTTGATCCGTGATCCATTCTGTACCCGATTCGATAAAAAGGGTAACCGTGACTCTTGGATCTGGTAAAAGGTATCATATTTTTATTATCCACGGATAACGGTAGAATATCGAATATCATTTACTTTTTAACTACTATACACAATCCGTAAATATCTATTTTTAACTATTTGGATATTCATATTTTTAGTGGATATCCGTTTTTTCGAATACCTATTTCTTCCGATTCGGATACGGATACCAAAAGTCTGTTATCCGTAAAAGTTAAGTCCGATAATAGATACCTCCAAAATTAAAGATGTTCGATCCGTATCTACCCCTAATACAAATCATACAACATTTTTTTATTATTATAGATATCCATAAATACAGTGAATTGGGTTTGAAGGGGTATGAGTTCTTCTGTCTAAATCAAATCAATTATCAGCTGTCTGTATTAAGTCTTTCTTATTTGTTGACAATATGTCACACGTTTAAATAAACATCATTTCGGTGTTTTTTTAATTAGTCCACCAAGAAAAAATAAAGACAAAGCTAACACTTGTCAACTGTCGGGTCATTTAATAAACTACTGATAAACCACTATTTCATAAAATCATATTAAATCGATTTTTTTTTTAAAATAAGGTGTAACTTTTTATGTTTCCAAAATTTAATTCGGCCAAATACATATCATTCACAATATTAAGCAATTGATGATAAAAGTAAAATTTATTACTGTCTCTATTTGGTAAAGGATGTGGTTTTAAAATTTTATTTTTGTTTCACAAAAAATATTATTTTATATTTTGTATGTAAATTTATAAACAGAATTCTGGTTTTAACTTCACACTTTAAATGTATTAATTGAAGATAACAAATTCTTTCAATGTATTAATAAAAGATAACAAAATCTTTTTAATCATTTAATGTGAAAACAACACCTTTTACAAAACACATGGAGTAAATGAGTTTTCAATTTTTTTTCACATTTCAAATTTCTAACTAATTTAGACAACACATAACAAAAGTAATTTAATTTTGAATTTCTGGTACTTTATTATTCCGCTATTCTTATTCAATTAATACTAGGTAATCGGTCCGCACCATGTGCGGGCATGAGAAGATTCGGTATCGTACTATATAATATTGATAACTTTTAGGTTTGATTGATATATCAACTATTGTTCATATTATTTATGTTATTCATTATATATTACATGTGTGGTAAAGTAATATTTAGTAATTATTAGGTATTACTATAGATGCACATCCTAGAATAAAACTAATGTAATAATTTTTATATGAGTTAGGTTATTTAACTTTTATAAACATAACCTTGTTTGTATAATCCCACGAAATTATAAAAATGTCGATAGATAACTTAAATATTATAAAATTGTTAACACAATATGATATAAAAAATATGTTGTAACAAAAGCAGATATAATAATGTTAAGTGCTAAAATACACGCGAAATTAAATATGACGGAACAACACGTTAAAAATATGCGTTACAAAAAGAACAACAAAGTTATTGAAAACGAATTAATAAAAACATGCGAAATTAAATATGACGGAACAACACGTTAAAAACATGCGTTACAAAAAGAACAACAAAGTTATTTAACACGAATTAATAAGAACCTAAACTTTTTATAAATGTAGACCGAAATAATAAGCACAAATAATGTACCAATAAAACTTACCATGAGTTAGGATATATTTTGAAATATTTGTTTGTAGACTACATTCGTTGTTGTCTGAGACTTTCCTTCTTTATCGGTTATCATGATTTTCAATCCAGATCTCGATTAGCTCTTGAAAGTGCAACATATAACTGACCGTGAGAAAACACTGGTCTGGGCAGAAACAAACTCACTTGTTGCAATGTTTGGCCTTGACTTTTGTTGATGGTCATTGCAAAAGCTAAAGTCACAGGAAACTGTCTTCTGCGCATTCTGAAGGGAAACTTTATTTCAGGTGGAGTGACGTACATCCTTGGGATTAAAATTTTATCTCCTTCCACGTCATTTCCTATTATTATTCTACCTTCTATCACATGCTGAACTAGCTGAGTAACGATTAGCCTAGTACCATTGCATAAACCACCTTTAGTATTAATGTTACGTAGACACATGATAGGAGCACCTACCTTGAGCTTCAAGCAATGTCTAGGTAATGCAGCGAGTTTTATACTATTCAAAAACTCAGTAGGATATACCACAAAATCATCGTCCGCAACATCCGATGGTAAAATACTGTCAGAGCTAAGATATATTTTTTCTTCTCCTGAAATATCATATGTAAATAATATAATTAATATACATGGTTATAGTAGTGAACATGAATTACTTAACACTTGAGGTATTAGCTTTAAAAAAAAAAGAACAAAAACTTTTACCTGACAATTGTGAAAGCATGTAGTCATTTATTTTATCCACCTCATCATTTGTAGGACTCAGAATGGCTCTGTGTCTATATAAATCTCTGTTTTGTTGACGTTCGAAACGAATCTCCATACACTTCTTTTGCCATAGTTTGTATGTGATCTTCTCCGCACTCTTTTATAAGCAAATCCTCAGGGATTTCGATCTCAACTTGTCCGTCATTTGGGAGATTTATTTTTCCATCACCAATATCTAGAATCCGTTTTGAGAAGGAATGTAGCTCTTTTGCTTCCTTATCACTAACACATGCAAACAATCTCATATTCTTTGTTAATTTCAAAACTTTACAATGCTCCCACAGGTATGACGAATTTAGTGCCGCCATCATGGTTTATGTTCTACTTCCTCCAAGAATAACCGGTAATATCTGTCTGAAATCATCGCCAAGGACGACAACTTTACCACCAAAAGGTTTATCCTCGTTTAACTTGATTATATCGCGCATGCTTCGATCTAACGTCTCGAAGCAATGTCTGCTCATCATACCATAAAGATTGTTTAAATAATCAGGTACATTGGTCGAATAAGCCTGCTCATCGATCAATTCTATACACGAAAATGGTTGCTCTAAAAATTTTTCTCACATTTTAGATTTCTAACTAATTTAGACAACACATAACAAAAGTAATTTAATTTTGAATTTCCAGTACTTTATTCTTCGGCTATTCTTATTCAATTAATATACTAGTCAAGTCCATTACTATTAGCGAGGAGTGTTGCCAAAATTAGGAAGGTGATGGTGAGTAATTTTCAAAGTAGTAATGACTTTTTCTTCTTCTTTTTTTCTTTAGATGTCCTTGTATGAGAAAAAAAAAACGAAAAAAAAAAATTCAAAGATAGTGATATGTTTAGACAATAGTGGGCATTGAATAAATTTGAAACGTATAGGGACGTGCCATCTGTTTGGGACCTTCGGGCAGTGTGTAGAATGAGATCCTCTCTCTCTCTCCATCTCTCTCTCTCCCTTTTCTAGACACATTAATGGGTAAGTGGTTCTCGCTTGATATGTTTGCTTGGTACTATATGAAACGAGATGGGCACAATATTTTGTTATGTGTTGATGCTTTTCTTTTTCCAACTAATGAAATTTATTGATTTTAACGAAAGAGCGTAGAGAATGACTATTAATTATTTTTGAGATCACAATGTACATATATATATATTAGAGGACTCACATTCTATCTAGGGATTAACTAATTACACAATTATCCTTAATACATAAATATCTATACTGTGTATATGTCTATATCTTCCCTCAAGATGGAGGGGTCTTGATCACTCCAATCTTGCTACAATCTTCTAGGAACCGTGCCCGGGATAGTGGTTTTGTGAATGAGTCTGCAAGCTGGTCTTTTGTGGACACATGTGATAAGCGGAGAGCTCCCGTGTAGATGTGATGGCGGACAAAGTGATAGTTGAGAGCAACATGCTTCATCCTCAAGTGGAAAACTGGATTCACACATAGGTATGTTGCGCCGATGTTGTCACAATAGATGACCGGTTTTGTCGGTAGGTGCACATGCATTTCAGTGAGGAGTGAACATATCCATTGGAGTTCAGAAGCGGTGTTCGCGACAGATCGATACTCGACTTCTGTAGATGATCTTGCAACACTCTTTTGTTTCTTTGATGACCACGAGATGACGTGACTGCCAAGATAAATGACGTATCCATTGGTAGAGACATAATCATCAGGATCTCCTGCCCAATCCGCATCCGAGAAAGCATGAAGTGTTAGGTGTTATTAGCTTTAAAGTAGATACCATGCGACGAGGTGCCTGCTAGATAGCGAAGAACTCGCTTTATTGCCGTCCAATGATCGGTGCGTGGGACATGCATGAATTGTGATAGGCGATTCACGGCGTACGCAATGTTAGGTCTGGTGAATGCTAAGTATTGTAGACTACCCACCACTGTTCGATACTCTTTGGGATCAGGTAATATGTCACCAGCATTAAGATGGAGTTTTGGTGACGACGCCATTGCTGTGGACACGATTTTCGCATCGAGCATATTGGTTTTCTACAAGAGATCGAGTATGTAGCGACGCTGACACATATGAAGACCATGTTTTGTACGATTGACTTCAACACCGAGGAAGTAGTGGAGTGGCGTCAGGTCTTTTATTGAGAAGCGATCAGCTAGTGCCTGCAAAATCTGAGATACAAGGTCTGTGGAATTACCCGTCACAATTATATCGTCAACATAAACCAAGAGATATGCAAGATGGTGACCAGTATGATAAACAAACAGAGATGTATCGGCGTAGGAGTTGTCGAACCTGGAGTCGACTAAGTAATTTCGCAACTCATTGTACCAAGCACGGGGTGCTTGTTTGAGGCCATAGATTGCTTTTCGGAGGCGGCAAACATGATCCGGGAGGTCGGGATCGACATAGCCAGGTGATTGTGTCATATACACTTCTTCTGTTAAGCTTCCTTGCAAAAATGCATTGTTAACATCAAGCTGATAAAGTGGCCAATTTTTAGTCACTGCAACGCCAATAACAAGATGAGTAGTCGTGGTTTTGATCACCGGACTAAAGGTGTCTGTGTAATCGAGTCTGGGTCGTTGATGGAAGCCTTTAGCGACAAGGCGTGCTTTGTATCGTTCAATCTCCCCATCTGGTCGATATTTGGTGGTAAATAACCACCGGCAGCCCACAACATTTTGTCGCGGCGAAGGCGGGACCAAGTCCCATGTTTTGTTGCCTATCTGCGCATGCATCTCCAAGTCACAGGCATTACGCCAGCGTTTTTCTTTCATCGCTTGAGTCACTGTGTTTGGTTCTGCGGTGAGGCGTGGTCGGGTGTTAGTGGAGAGGTTGAGTTTTTGTTTTGGTTTAGAGATATTGTTTTTGGACCTTGTTTGCATGGCATGTCTATTTGCAGGAGGTGGTTGTGGAGGTTGTGGGTTCGACAATGGTTATGGGGAGTCGGCTGCGGAATTTAAGTGGTGATGGAGTTGGTGGATTAGAAGATGACGGCGTAGGTTGGGTTGGAGATGGTGTGGTGGATTGGTTTTGGGATGGATTGTGTTGTTAGGTTGGTGGCAATAAAGTTGGGTTTAAAGAAGATGTTGGATTGGATTGTTGTTGGGCCTGTGTTTGTGAAGGTGGATTGGGTAATGGGCTTTGGTGTGGTGGACCTGTAAAAGAGTTAGGATTAGAAGAGGAAGATAGTGGATTGGATATACCTATTCGCGGCAGAGGTAACACGGGCAGGTTCGTTGAGTTCTGCGGCACCGACGGTGAGTGAGGAGCTGTGGACGGGTTTCCCGCTACTGCCGGAGGTGACCATGGAAGTGCTGTGACTGGAGCCGGTGACGAGAAGGTTGAGTTTTCTGGTGTGGTTGGTGTAGAGTTTGTGGTTGTGTTACGGAAGGGAAATTGTGTTTCATCAAATTGGACATGACGAGAAATATATATGCGGCCAGTGGTGGGGTCTAAACATAGATAGGCACTTTGAGTGAGTGAGTATCCAAGAAAGACACAGGGTTTCGACTTATCTTCAAGCTTGTGATGGTTGTAGGGTCTAAGCCATGGATAACATTGACAACCGAAGATTTTTAATTTATTGTAGTTGGGCGGTTTGTCGAAAAGAAGCTGATAGGGTGAGCGGTTGGAGAGGAGTGGAGTTGGGAGTCTATTTATCAGAAAGACGGTCGTCACGAAAGCATATGGCCAATAGGTTTTGGGTACACCGACTTGAGATAAGAGAGTCATACCCGTTTCAACAACATGACGATGTTTACGTTTGGAAACACCGTTGTGCTCTGGTGTATGTGGAGGGGTTGTAAGATGAGATATGCCATTTTCAGAAAGATAACTTTTGAGAGCCAAAAATTTTCCACCGTTGTCGGAGTAGAGATTGGTAATACGGGTTTGGAAGTGGTTTTCGACTAAAGATTTAAAGACAATAAAGGTTTGTCGGACTTGGGATTTGGTTTTGAGGGGGTATAGCCATGTATAACGAGTATAATGATATACAAGGATAAGATAGTATTTATAATTTTCGGTAGAAAGAATTGGAGAGGTCCAAACATCAGAGAATATATATTGCAAGGATATAGTAGATTTTATTGAGGTTGTAGAAAAAGGGAGCTTATGGCTTTTATTAATAAGACAATGAGAACAGGGCAAATGTTTATTTGAAGTTGAAGACACAGGTAAATCAAATTGAGAAATAATAGAATTTAGAATAGGGAGAGTGGGATGGCCAAGGCGAGAGTGCCAAGAAGCATAAGTGGTGGCGGGTGGAGAGGAGGCAAAGAGGCTTTGAATCATAGGAGAGGTCACAGGCCATTCATACAGCTCATCCTTGGTCGTTCCTTGGAGTAACGGGGTTCCCGTGCACAGATCCTTCACCTGAAACGAAGCCGGAAAAAATTCAACATAAACCTGATTAGTGTTACAAAGCCGATAAACATATATAAGGTTTTTATGGATATTTGGTACATATAGGACACAATTTAGAGTTAGGTCTCGATAGGGAGAAGATAAGGAAGCAGAACAAATGTGAGATATAGAAAGACCTGAGCCATCTCCAATCACCACTTCATCGTTACCACGGTAAGGTTGATGTAGTGCTAAGTTGTTGAGATCCGACGTTATGTGATGTGTTGCGCCACTGTCAAGGAGCCACGTATCAGGAGAGTATTGATGAGTGGTGGCTATGTTAGCTCTTGGTTGCCATGGTGGGAAGGACGGTTGCATCGGTAGAAGACCTTTCTGGTTCATTGTCTGCGTGTAAAGAGTACAACGACGCGCTGAGTGTCCAAATAAACCACACAATTGACATTTACCTTGATATGGTCATGGTCCTTTATCGGATCTGTGTTTGAAGTGTTGCTGCTGTGTGTTCTGCCATGGACCTGAAGGCTGAGGAGTAGACCTGTTGTACCCACGACCTGCTTGTCCTTGACGATTAGACACAACATTGGCGGTGACTGGAACATGCGGCGTAGAGATAAAACCCGCAGCTAGCAGCTTCGCCTCATGATTTAGTAGGCGTTCGTGCACTTCAGTAAGAGATGGCGTGATGTCTCGCCCTTCGATCTGATCAATGACCTGACGGTAATCATCCGGAAGACCCTCTAGAACATGTTCTATTTGATCTTCAAGTTCTACTAGTTTGCCTAAGATGGCCAGTTGATCGAATTTTGTGGTCAAACCTTGAAAGAATTGATCAATGGTTTTGTTGCCTTTGGTCCATTGGCGCACTTGTTGTTTGAGTTGTTTGATGTGTCCGCGACTTGGTTTCGCGTAGGTTGCGGCCAGCTTATCCCATATTTGAGCGGCGGTGACAGTTTGAGACAACAAGGGTTGAATGGTTGAGTCAATGACTCCAAGAAAGCCGCTATACACGAGCCGATCTTGACGCTTCCAATGCGTGTACTCTGGATTGACAGCGGTCGTGTCATTTGTGGTGATTGTAGGAGGAGGTATGATCATTGATCCATCAAGGAAGCCAACAAGATCATACCCATCAAGTAGGGCATGAACTTGTCGACTTCACATGATGTAGTTTGTCGGAGTAAGTTTTGTAAAGTTTGTCATATTGACATGGAGGAGGGTTTGATTGTTGACAGTGATTGCTTCAGAGACCGAAGCACGGGAGGTGTTTCCAGGAGCAGCCATGGACACGGAGGAAGCAACAAATGAGGTAGGGACTTAGAGAGGTGAAGAGATGGCGGCTGGGAATTGTGAAAGAGAAGAAGAGAAAGAAGGGTTTTTGGTTTTTTTTTTTCTAGATCGATGGCTCCGATACCATGTAGAGAATGATTCTTAATTATTATTGAGATCACAATGTACATATATATACTAGAGGACTCACATTCTACTTAGGGATTAGCTAATTACACAATTATCCTTAACACATAAATATCTATTCTGTGTATATGTCTATAAAGAGTACACAAAGCTGGCAAATGGCTAACGCATTTTCAGCGCCATAAGCCGACGAGATTAACAAATAACAACATTTCTTAGAGCCAACAAAAAATACAGACAACATAAGAGAAATTAACATAAATACAAGAAGACTAAAAACTCTACGAACAAACTAGATATAAGCAATAAATTTCAAGAAAGCAAAGCAAATGACAACAAAAGCAGAAATGAGCGAGAAAGCGATCATGCGATTATGTGTTGATGCTTTCAGCGATAGAATTTTTTATGGGTGTCTGAAAATTAGTATGGAAACATATTTTTTAAAGAAAAATTAGACTGTCCACGTTCGAATCCATTCAGATTCAGTTCAGTTTCATTCAAACTTTGGATATTCAGAACCATGACTAGAAGTCTTATTCGAGTATTTTAAACAAATTTCTGATTGGTTTTAGTTCGAATCCTCCGAGATCGGTTTCGATTTCATATTAAAAAATTTCGTGTTTTTTCACGTTTGTCTTAAATTCATATAAAATACTCATTTCATAGTAACCATAAATCTTGATGTAAATCAAAAATAATTTGTCCACTTTAGATTTCTAAAATCTTCGCACCAATGTGATGAATAGAAGAAAACAACTCCATTATAAGCCCGTGACAAAATGGTTATAAAATTGGGAAAGTAGACAATATGACAAAAAAAACAATTATTTCATTCCATAACTAACCATCACAAAACCATTCTTTCTCCTCACGGATCATTTCAAAAAATTTTCACCCTCTAACATTAGTTACTCTCATCCACGTGTCTATTTTTTTCCAAATACCCCAACAATTTTTTGATTAGATTTTTGTATTTAAAAAATTATTACAAAAAATTTCAATTACACAAAAAAGTTATTCATTTTTTTAAAATTCATCATAACTTAAATTTTTGCAACGGATATATATTTTCAAATGTTACTAGTTAAGATGTTACATGTCAAGTAATATGTGAATATTAATTCTTTTCTTATAGTAATACTATTTCTCAATGTCCATCCACAAATTTTTCCCTTTTTTCCAATACTCCATTCAAATTCGTTTCTACTATTTGTCCAATGTATGGTCCAAGGTTTGAATTTAGAGTTTAGGATTTAGGGTTGAGAGTTTATGGGTATAAGGTTTGAGTTTGGAGTTCAAGGTTTAGGGTTTAGAGTTTATGGCCTAAAGTTTGAATTTAGAGTTTAAAGTTTAGCGTTTAGAGTTTAAGGTTTAGGTCAATGTAGTTTGAAGACAGTTGGATAAAAAAAACAAAAAGGCGACGAAAGAAGCGATATGCAATCGAGCACCGCTTTTCCTCCAATGTCTGGCATAGATCCGGGCCCGAAGCTCTCTCTCTTAGCTCTTCCTTTATTTTCCTTTGCCTTTGTTCCCTCTTTATTCTACCTTCGATATGCTTGGGACTTTGGTTGTTTTGGATTCTCATATCCAAAATCTATCAAGAGATATCTTAGATCTTTGAGTTTTCAGAGCTTTCTGGAGTCACAACGAGTTGGATCTGCAAGGAGGAGGTCTTCAGTGGTCGGCTTTAAGGGTTAGTGGTACGATGAATTTTTTCAAGTTGTGGATATGTCGTGCTAAAGAAGACGGTAGCTCGTGACGGTTCGAAGAAGTTCATCTACGTAGCTCTGATAACTAGCGAAGAAATTGGTTTGGTGTTGTTGTAATGCTGGGTGGTTTGAGCTCGGTAATGAAACTATCGCCTTCGCCCATGTTTCTTAGTTTTCGGTTTCACTTTAGTTAGTTTTGGTTTATTTTTTTGTTTCGGTGGATTCTCTGTTCCCGGCTTCCTTGATGACTAGTCTAGAATTGGTAATTTAGGTTAGCTACGATTTGTTCAGATGGGATCTGTCGTTGGTGTTTTTGTTGTGTAGTTTCTTATTCTGAACTTGCTTAATACATAGTTCCCGCAGGTAGATTCCGAAATCCAATTATGGATCAGAGCGGTTTTTGAGTGAATTGTGTGGTTTGTGTTCTCGTGGCTTCAATAGATTGGGAAGAATATAATGAGACAATGACAGATCACCAATTCTTAAGCTTGTTAATGCAAGGAACTTCTTTTTATTAAGTTCAGAATTGTCGTTTAGGTTGTCTTTGTTGTTTCTTTTGTTGTTAGTTTTTTTTAGTTTTTGTTTCGTCCTTGTATCCATTTGTGGCTCCGGGATCGTGTATCAATCGCCGGCTTTTGGCTTCGGGATTGTATTTGTACAACCGCCAGCTTAGTATCTGTTTTTCGCTCTATGTTTAACAAAATTCCAGATGAAAAAGAGTTTAAGGTTTAGGTTTTGTTGTTTTTAGAATTCAATAGTCCCATAAATAGTATGTCTATAAAAATAGATGTCTATAAAAAATTGTATTTCTATATTTTTTATATTATATGTCATATTGTCTTCATAATTTGTAGAATGTGTAATTGTGTGATCTACCACAAACAGTTAATTCGATCCACTATTGTAAGTTACGTTTTCACATATAGGTTTGTTGTTGAATTACATACTCTCAGTGATAGAACGTCTATAGAAATAGTAATACTATTTTAAAAACTTATGGTGTTCTGGTACTATTTATGGCATGTTCGCCAGCTTATCACCAGCGACATCCATGAGCAATCAAAAAACTCCTTTTCACTTGTAGTCTCTGTTTTTGAGTTGGTGATGCGTCTTGTCGCGGCGACTCCCTGCGGATGATTCCGGAGACGTCCAAAATAATAGCGATTCCAAAAACTGTTGCAACGACAACTTAACATCCACCGTTGTGTATATACGAAATCAAAGCTGGTCACAAACGTCTCCAAAATTAAACTTATATTATCAATCACAATTAAATAATTCAACTCTATAATTTATTAATCCCACCAACTATTTCACAACAATATAATTATTTTATCGAGTTATAAGTTCTCTTATTTCATTGGATTATAAGTTCAACTCTTGCATTTAGTTTCATATTAGAAGCTCAAAACTGCAGAAATAGAACGTCTATAAAAATGATAATACTATTTTTTGACAAAATATGATGTTCCGATACTGTTTTTAAAATATGTATCCGTTTCAAAAAAATCAAAACATGGTTTATTCAGAAAAAAATCTATTCAAAAAAAAATTTATAAAGAAAAAATATTAAAAATAGCATGAGGGGGTGAATTGAGAAAAGAGATTAAAAGAAAGAAAAACGTACCCACTTACCTATAACTATGAGGTAGAGAGTGAAAAAAAGTGACAAAAACATTGATATTTAAATAATGAAATGATCATGTTATATACTTAATTAATTTTTGTTTTTTGTATATTCGGCTAATCTATCCTATAAGAGTTTAGTAAAATTTTGCTAACAGTGATTTTTCGAAGGAGAAATAAAAACAAACCAAAGCCCACAAATCTTCATGTAAACCATCACCCCCATTTTCTGTTACCCGTTTCATTTTTCGTCTAATATCAGCTAGATCCTAAAATGTTTTTTTTGTTAGTAAATGAAACGTATAACAAATAATCACAATGCTAAATCAAGATAAATATATAAATACAAATGCACAAACATCATATATAATTAGGTATTTCGGATAATAATGTAACGCCCCCGACCGCCTCTCTCGTGTGCTCTGGCGCCTCCCTCCAGACTTGCGGATTCATCATGTCCGACGACCAGGAGCGCTAATCCGAGGAGGTTTTTAAAGTCATGATTTACTGTCTCTGCAATCACCATCCGATTTTTCTCCGTGCTTTGTCCTCACTCGCACGATTCCGGAAACTAATTTCCCAGAAGGTCACCCATCCTAGCCCTATATCAGCAGAAGCACACTTAACTGTGGAATTCTCTCAGAATGTATGACCGAAAAGATAAATGCGTTTTGATGACATAGATAGCCAAATTAATTCTTATAAACCCTCCTCAAACATATGACTCTATAAACCGGAGTCTCACAAATGGTTTGAATGTTCGAACCAGAACTGAACTCCAAAGTAACAAGAACCGAGATCCATCTGGACTGGATTTTTTTGGATCCCGTTCCGGGGTTTTTGCCCATGCTTAGGAGAAACTCTAGCAATAACTATTTTTATTGGCACACAAACATGTTAGATACCAATCATAAATATGAATGGCTTTTGGGCCTAAAGCCTATTAACGCTTGGTCTGCTTAGGGATTGACACCAAATTAGAACGGATGTAGAAAGGATGTTGCCTTAAAACGTGATATGTACATTCAAATTAGATAAAACATAATCTTCTTTGTTTCTTCTTAGATACAAAAAGAAAAGTCTCTCTTTAACTAAATCTTGACTTTAGACTGGGAACGATCTCCACCGGTTCTCCTTAACCGGTTTTCACGACGCAAAGTGTTACTTGTAGCTCAAGGCACCTTTCTTTGCTTTCCTTTCGCTTTTGTTCTCATGTCCTGTAACCTGCAGAAGATCATTCAACGTGAACCGGATCGTAACATGAGAGACGATGACCCGTGTTCGCTTAAGCTTCCTGTTGATAATCTCCTCATCTTTTGCCAAAACCTCTTACCTCGACCCGAGGCTAAGGGACCTGAGGTAGACTCTCTCTCTAACCTCCCTGACCCGGTGAACATTTCTGATACCGAAAGTCCTCTCTCCGTGTCAGGCTCGGAGTCATAATTGGGTAGCAACGGATACCGAGCTATCCTCCCCGACACATCACCACTGAAAGAGCTCCCAGCTCGAGTGTCATCTCTCAGATCGTCTTGAGTAATCGAAGTTACAGAGTTAAGTTCCTTAGCTTCATCGCATTCGTTGCAGACTAGTTTCAAAGCTTGCACTACTTCTCCCATGAAAGGACGGTGAGATACTTCTGGTTGAACGCACATCGAAGCTATTGCCGCAACTTTAGCTATGCTATCGAAAGGAATCTCAGGTTGTCCTAGAGACTGATCTATAATAGCTTCAAGCCCTTCTCTGCTGGTGAGAAGAGACCGAGTCCATGAAACTAAATTCTCTTGTCCCGGTGGTTGAGACATATCCACCGGTTTCCGTCCTGTAAGTAGTTCGAGAAGCACAACTCCGTAGCTGTACACATCGCTCTTCACCAGAAGATGCCCTGTCATTGCATATTCCGGGGCCACATATCTATCAAAAAATGAAACATTTCTGTATGTTAGAACGCATCAACGATTTTTTGAAGTGGTTTGTTTCAATTCAGGTTATATTATCTTACCCAAAAGTTCCCATCACGCGTGTCGATATATGTCTGTTATCTTCATCATCGAGGGCATTTCGAGCTAGTCCAAAGTCAGAGACTTTAGGCGTGAAATCGTGTTCCAGCAAGATGTTGCTTGATTTGAAGTCTCTGTGTATAACTCGCGGGCTCGAGTCTTCATGTAAATACGCTAAACCACGGGCTGCACCAAGAGCTATCTTCAATCGAGCATCCCAATCTAAGGGCGAAGACTCTTTATCAATACCTAAACAAGAAAACATTGGTTTCTATATAAGTAACATATTCGAAAACCGAAACACAAGGCAATAAACTACCATAAATTCATCTTTTTCACTATCCAAACAATGAACGCCTCAGTTTCTTTGAAGATTTTCTAAACTAACAACTATGTTGCAGATAAACTGAATCCCAAATATAACTGAACCGGGGTCCAGGTTGGGGCATTTAAGATCTGAAAACATACCGTGGAGGTGCGACTCAACGCTGCCATTTGGTATGAGTTCATAAACCAGAGAGCGGTTACGATCTTCGATACAAATACCGATCAAATTAACAAGGTTTCTGTGATGAAGACGACTAAGCATTTCCACTTCAGCCAAGAATTCTCTGCTACCTTGCTGGTCATCTCTCTTCAATACTTTAACTGCTACTTTAGTTCCGTCTTCGAAAACACCTTCATAAACCCTTCCAAAACCACCTTCACCAAGAACCCGTGATTCGTCAAAGTTATTTGTAGCTTTCGCTATTTCACTTGCGGTAAACGTCTTTGCAGAGAGAGTAAAAGGAGCAATGCTAGATTCAAACGACAAAGAGGTTGAGCTAAACCGGCTTCTGGTTAAAGATCTCACTGAACCTGCAAATTACACTTAATTAGCTTACTAATTTAGGAGTGCACAATCGAAATCAGTACCGAAAGAAGTGATTTGGAAATCAACTTAAAGAGAAAATGAATCGAGGAAACCGTAACTGAACGCAACGGAATCTACAAAACCAAAATTTATGTGAAAGTACTAAACATATATTTTCCGAAAAACCACACATGAACTGAAAACAGACCAAAGCCAATATCTTGTCAAAGTAAAATATTCAAAAGCTGAACTAGATTGGCTTGTAAATTAGCTGTTTTTACCTGTTGGTTTCGAGAGAGACGGCAGTGAAGGCGGATTAAGTGATGCTCTTTTAGAAAGCCGACGATCTCTTTGTCGCCGGAAAACAAGAAACCAAACGATGACAAAACATAAACCGATAAAAGCAGCCGCCGACAAAACAATCACAGCAATACTTCCAGCATTGAGCTCTTTCTTAATCAGCTTCTTTGGAACATCAACTCCAAGCGGTTTTATCGCCCTTCCGTTATTGTTACCAGAGAACGGACCTGGATCTATTATAGTCATACCAGAAGACGAAAATGGTGGAGAAGCTGGTAAACCAGGATAACGCACGTAAATCACGTCATATTCGCCAAAGATTGGTACATCAATATATACTTTTTTACTAAAGAATCTCTGGTAAGTTAGCATGGCAGTCATGTTATCGAATTTTTCTCCAAGGGGGACCAAGTCGATGAGAACAATGGTTTTTTCCGGTTGTTCACTAGCTGCATTGGCTCCCATTATGCGAACTTGACTCTGTTTCATGAAAACTCCAGCGCTGATTTCCCGTGCGAATTCGGAAACCATTGGGAAGAAGTCGTAAAGCGCCATGCTAAGTCGTAGCTCGACCTGAATTGGCCAGACACAGCCACATGGAGATCCCGGAGGCGTGTTTGTATACGGTTCCAAGCAAACTGTTGATGAACAATCTGCAGAAGAAATAACGAATAATGTTTTACGGAGAATCAAGGACCTAAAAAGATAGTTTTATTCTCAAAATAACCGGAAAAGGTCTCTTAAGAACCTGAATTAGGGGGAGGAGGAGGAAATGCTTGAAATGGTGGACCGAGTGGAAATTTCCGAGATTTTGGATGTCTTGAAGAGGATCTGAGAGGAAAAACTTTAGGAAAAATAAAAAATATTAAGGATTTCACATCAAGCGAGGTTGGAAAAAGAGATTTCGCCAATATGTTGGAAAAAACTATGAGTGGAGAATCAAACCTTGTGTTGGAGAAGGTGCTGGAGCCGAGGAGATGTGTTGCATTGAGGAAGAGATTGGAGCGTGAGCAGGAGAAATCACTGAACCTAAAACAAAATAATAGTATAAAGAGGGAATTAAGATCACTAGAGCCGTCAAAACTGGCCAATATAAGTATTTTGGTGGCTATAATAAAGTGAAAACCTCTATGGTTTGGCTTCTTTGACGATATGAGATGTGGCGGTGGTGAAGGAGCTGGACTACTGCTAGTGGTCTTTTTCCGTTCTTGATGTTGTCGACCGTGTGAAGGTGTAGGAGGAGACGATGATGATGCTGGAGAATGATGGTGTACATTACTAGGAGAAGAATCTGGTGATGGAAGTGTATGATGATAGTGCCTGTTGAATTTTGGAGATGAGGGAGCTAACAAAGGAGGAGAAGCTGCAATGTAATTATAACATGAATATTAGTCTTCCTGATACCAAAAATGAAAGTAACTTATAAGATTAATCCTTAAAAATTTAACCTTTGTGAGGGAAGACAGGCAACGGTTTAGCAGTTTTGTTTGAGGGTGCAGCATCCGGACTTCTGTTATGATCTCCATTGTGGCTGGGCGGTGGATCTACAAAAGTGGAAATGCCCATTGACACACGGAATTCTGGATACGGTTTCTATGGACTGTTAGTAGAGCAAACCTGGTGACACAGCAGGAGATTTTTTGGGCAGGACCGGATGGGTAGTTGGGGTATGTCTTCTCTGAGATCCTTTGGTTGGAGTCGAAGTGGGTACTGCACGGTTTGAGAGAGTGCAAAGCATAAACAGAGACATTTTTGTAACAATCTATACACTGGTATGTAGTTCAGCAGCCGCATACCAGGTGAGCCAGGGGGTGTTAACTTTGGTAGGGCAGGATGAATTGGCGGTGAAATGTCAATTGATATTGTTGGCGGAGATGCAACTGGTTCACAGATTTCAGAGACCATAAATGAGTTTATGCCTTTCAAAGCTAAACGTGTATCGAGCAAGGGGTAGCAATACAACTATACCAGGAGCAATAGGCTTCTCCTTAGGAGGCTTGTGATTATTTGATGAATTTCTAGGAGGGACGCTGCTCGGTGTAGGCGGAGGTACAGCTACTGATGGAAATGGAGGAATCTCCAAAACTGGAGGTGAAACCGGGCCTGCAGATTAGAGACCATTGCGAGTTAAAGATTCACAATGTAAGCAGATTGGAGATTTATGCAAATTAGAGAACATTGCAAGCTAAAAGATTCAAGAATTATCAGTTTCAACAGTGAAGGATCAACCAAACATACCAGGAGTAACTTTTCTTGAGAAAGGAGGCTCTTTTGGTGCATCACTTGGAAGCGGCGAAGCAATCGGTGTAATGGGTTGAATCGGAGGCAATTTTCCGGGCAAATCCTTCACAGGTATTGCAGCTGGAGCTGAAGAAGATCAAAACCCCATAAAAGTTGGATCGAATACACAATTTTCTACTATCTTTTTTTAATGTTCAACAATGCCTGCCAAGCGTTTGATTAATTGTCTGTGAGAGAATCAACATTCAATCCAAGTAACAATCTTTACATACCTGGAGCATTAGGAATCGAGACAATTGGCTCGCCGGCCGGTACTTTACCCCCGACGAAATCCGACGGCGGCGGAGCTACTACGTCAGTTAAAGGAGGAAGAGACGGGTGAGAGGCTTTAGACGGTGGCGCATTGCCGGATTTGTGAGATTCAGGTGAACTAATCGGTGCTTGACCAAACCCTTTTGAAGTTTCCGGTAATGGAGACGGTGGTGACGATGAAGGTGATAACAAATTGATTCCTGAAGTTATCAATTTTAAACAAATCAAAAAGTATCACACTAATATTAACACTGGTAAGAGTTATTACAAGCTCATTGTTGAATTTAAAAAACCCAGAAATAAAATTTGATGCGTGAACATATAATTAAAACGACAAAGATAGCAAATTTAGCAAATTTGGGTCTAATCTTAATTTAATCAAATGAAAGAAAAAAAAAGTTAATTGTGTCTTTTAAATGAAAAATAAAATAAAAACGCACCAGAGGAAGAAACAGCAACTAAAAGAGAAGAAAGTAGAGAGATCTTAAGGAGGACAATAAAAATCTCCATTCCATAGAAGAGATCAGTTTCCTCGTTCGATGATCACGAGGAAGAAGAAGAAGATGAAACAGTAAGGGTTGATCTTAAGCTCCAAGTTTTTAAAGCTCGAAGTGGCAGAAGGAGAGAAATGGCTTAAAACGCAAGAAAAAGATAGAGAGAGAGAAGATGAAGAAGAAGAAGAAGAAGAAGAAGTAAAGGAACAGTGTAAAAGAAGCAAAGGAATGATTTTTCTTTTTCTTTTTTATGAGATTTTTAATGCTCACATAAAAAAGAAATTAAAGAGCAGAAATGAGTTTTGTGGAAGAAAACTGTAGAAATCAAAAGAGATGCAATTAATTTTTGATCTCCATGGTTGAATGAACAAAAAACGTTTTCTTTTCTTTGTTTGGTTTCTGATCCCAATTGGTCAGAGAGAGAGAGAGAGAGAGAGATTTGTTTAAGAAAAAGGTGAGATTTTGAAGGTGGTGGGATGGTGTCAATGGAGGAAAACTAGTGTGTGTGTGTGTGACAGAGCCTAGTGGGTTTTGTACCATTTGTTTATTATTTGCTCTTTTTCTCCATTTGGATTCAACAAGTGAATTTTATTTTAAATTCTGTTTTTCTCTTTTCTTGAAATATCATCTTAATAATAGTCAACAAAAAATCCTTTGAATAAAAAATAAGTCAACAAAATCCATACAAATGTGTCAACACTTTTTTAAATTAATTATAAAAAATACGTTGGCTAAACTAAAATTTGAGACAGTTTGCAAAATAAAATAAAAACGTTTCCAAACATAAATATAAAAACTTATTTATTTTTACATGGTTTATGTTTCAAATCCTATATATAATTAAAAAAAAAATCTATAATGAAAGGAATTAGCAATATAGATATATACACACACACACACAAGTAAGTCAATCTTTAAGTTTGATTAACTAACCACCATTTTCTTTTGGGAATTTTTTAATAAGAAAAAAGGGAAAGGTTACTTAGATTTATGCAGCTAAACCCGTCTTTTAAGTTACTTTTTATGAGTTTTAAAATATATTAATAACATATAGTATATGTCAATATAAGAGACCTTTGTTCAATATGTAGAACAAGACTCCAAAGAATAAAAAAAAACTACTTCCAACAACATACTCTCTTCGCGTTAGCACCTTCTAATTTTGTTTCTCTACATCTATTAGTATAATCTGATTGTGCATATGAAGTCTAAGTTCTCATAATGATAAACCTCTAGTCTCGGATAAAATGAATAATGGTTTGGATTGATAATTTGTTTTGTATTGTAAACTTTTTTGAATTTAAAGTGAAAGGAATCCAATGAGGAGAAACAAACACTTTTGTTTGGATTAGCTTTTAAAATTATTGTTTACATATAACATTTTATTTTCATAAGTATAGAGTAACATTTTGTACTTGATTGGGATTATTTGCATTAGATTAGTAACAACATTACACGAGGAAATATGCTAAAATATATTTATATTATTAAAAATCTAAATTTATAATTTATGTAATAAAAATAAAGATACATTTTTAGTTATGATATATATTTTATTATCAAATATTATATTTTTTGCTTCATGATAAAAAAATTTAAAAAAACTAACGTGATAAAAAAATCGGAAACATACCACCAATAAATTATAGAAATCTAGAAATAGTTTCAAATTTTACATAAGGTAAAATTAGTCCAATTTTATTGATTAACTATATTAGGACTTGCGTTATACACATATATGATATGTTAAAAATATAGTTTTAATATTGAAAATTCAAATCAATAATCTATGTTATAATTACCGTATAATTACATTTAATATTATGACATAAATTTTCATATCAAAAAATATATTTTGTACATTGTAACATAGAAAATCCAAAATTGATCTACCATGATCAAAATCTTTAAATAAAATATATGCGTCTATTGATAGGTTTTAAACTTTGTATAATACAAAATCAATATAATTTTATTAATAAATAAATAAATAAATGCCATATAATTATCTTATTTAAAATTACTTAATCATAAATTACATTTTTATATTTTTGATTTTTAAAAATTTAATATTTGTAATCTTTGATCTAAAATAGAATTACAACGGAACCAAATATAAAATGGAAAATTAGAAAGAACTAGAGAAACTATTTCAACATAAAAATAGTTTCTTTTTCCTTTTATGTTTTACCTTTCTAAGAATTAAGTGATTTAAAATTTTCTATGTAATAGCAGTAATAGTAATCCAACGATCAAAAAAAAATTCTATAAAATATGCATTATAAAGTGACATATGTCATCATCTAAATTAACAATGAGACATGTCTAAATCTCATAAATTATAATTATGTAAGGATGCATTCACACATTAAACGCATTCATTTTCTTGTTTAACAAGATAAGATAACCATATTTTATACTACTTATTTTGTTTAACTATTTTACCTTAAATTATAATGGTTTGCATTTTTTATTGTTTTTAAATTTCATATTATTTTTAAGAGTTAAGTGACTCTTAAATTTCAATTTTATTTAATCTTGACACAAAATGGAAATATAACAACACCACCCATATTTTAAGAGTTAAGTGATTTACAAAAAATTTCCAATAAATCAACATTATAAACTGATATATGTTATAATATGTAAATTAAACGTGCTCACCTAAACACTTTCAACTTTATATAATAAAAAATATATGCAAAAGGGCCTCAAATTCGGACAATTTATTTTGGATTATTTTATATTTATGTAAGATAAGAGTTGATATTCTTATTAACTAAAATGAATTAAATGCTTACTAATAAAATATTATTGCATTTAATTTTAGCCCTAAACTCTTGGCACATCCTTAAAACTGCCCATTTGTATATGGATGTTTCCTCGATCCATCTTGAGTATCGTATATTCTTTCTTCATTTATATCATTTTTCACAACGTTCTTCTTTTTTCATATCTTATTTTTTTGTTTTCATATCTTATTTTATTGTTTTCTCAAAAAAAAATCTTGCTTTTGTTTGCTTTATGAAAACAATAAAGAGAGATAAAAACCATGTGGATGTAAAACCGATAGAAACAATTCACTTTAATAACTTGACACAACAATAGCACCGACGTATATAACATCTTTAATACATATCCCTCAAATATAAAAGGAAGTCTATATATTATTTAAATTGATCATGAGCCGAATATGACGATTTAAAATGCAATATGTCAATTTAAAATGCAATATGTCAAATATTTTGTCCATAAGTAAAGTGATCTATTTAACAAAAAAAAAGAAGTAAAGTGATCTACTGTTGACCAAAAAAAAAAAGTGTATTGCGGTCATACCATACTTTAAGAACCATTTTCCAAGTGACTTAGAGCATCTCTATTGGGGGTTCTTAGAGGGGTTCTTAGCACATTTTTTAATAAAAAAATAAAATGCTAAGGGCATCTTTATTGGGATGTTCTCTTGTGTGTTCTTAAGATTAAAATAATACTATATGAATAAAATAACAATATTTTAGTAAAAAGTCATTGGAACATGTTCTTATTTTAGAACACTTAAGAACACCTTAGAACACTTTTGCACATGACACATGTCTTTTTATTAGTGGTTCAAATTTTACTCTATTAAATCAAATTCACAATAGTTTGAAAAGTAGTTAAATAGTTTATATGGTATTATTTTTTTATTTTTTATTTTTTATAAATCATAAAATAAAATTTTCTATCTAACAAGTTCCATTATGTATTAGTTTAAATTATATATTCAAATTATGTTTATTATTATTATTAGTTAAAATTAAAATATTTTAAATTAATAGAAAATATTGGAAAAATCTTGAACTTGAAAAAATTAGAAAATATTTTCTTTTATTGTTAATCATTTATAATAACTATTATTTTTTCTATATATAACCATTTTTCAGTTTTTTCACATACCCTAACCATTTATTTTTTTCTTTGTCTTTTTTTTTTAAAAAAAATGTTTTATAATAATACTAAAAAATTCTAAAATTAGAAAATTAAAAAATATATATGTTAAGATATTTATAATCACTTATAATGATAATTATTTTTTGTGTATATAGACATATATTTAAGATGTAATTTAATATTTTTAAAAGATACTAATTAAAAATTCTATAATTTAAAATAAAAATAAAAATAATTATTTAAGTTAAATTATACTAAAATAATATTAAATCATGCTAAAAGTAAAAATATTATATTGATGAGAACACTAGATGTGTTCTCACCAATGCACACAAAAAATAAAGTAAAAGTTCTAAGATTAAAAGAATATTATTATATTGATGAGAACACTAGAGATATTCTCACTAATGCGGATGCCCTAAGAGTTGGTTCTTAAAATCTTTGTTTAAGAACCAACTCTTAACAAGGTTCTTCTCTTTTCTCTCTATCTCTCTCTTCATCTATCTCTCTCTCTTTTTCTCTCTCTTTAATTTTATTAATAATTTAATGTTAAGAACTTCAAATGGGATTCTCCCCAATGGAAGTGGTCTTAAGAGATTCGAGGAAAATTAATAAAAACAATGTGTTATACAAAAAACACCTTCATTTATTTAAAATTTAAAACTCCCTACACCAGGAAAAGAGACCCAATTTTATAAAATTGACTTGTAAAATGGAATGAAGTTTGCGGGATATCGATGAACAATATAGATTTAAAAAATAGATTTAAAATAATGGTTATTTAGTTGAGGCGGAAGAATGTATGTTAGTTAAAACATCAAAATTGTGTTTATTATACTCCCATAAATTGGCTCGCTTTTGGTATAAGCAATCTCAGTGCCATATTTTGAAGAAAAAATTCACAAACATGAGAAATTACGCTGGAAAAATCATTTCCATAAATGTTAAACAAGGATATATCATTCATTGTGATATCTCGGTTTATGAGGAAATAGATGAAAAACGGTTTGAGTTACGTTGAAAGATATTTGGTTGTCTTTTCTGACACCGCCAGATTAGGGATCTATAAATCATAAATCTCCTAGTCATAAAGAAAAATAGTAGTATCTGAAGAATTTAAAAGAATTAATTTGACTATCTATGTGACAAAAGTACACTTATTTTTGGTCACTTGTTTACAGAGAATTCTACAATTACATGTGCTTGTGTTGGAGTAGTTTTACGACGTGTGATGTTTCGAAAAATGATTTTCTTAATAATCGTGTGAGTGTCACGAGAAAATATTGTGTGGTTGTTTGTAAAGAAAGTACATCGATATTTTAAAGTCTCTTTGAGATAGCGTTTTTGACTGTCGAACATGGTAGATTTGTGGGTCTAAAGAGAAGCGTTAGAGCACATAAAAGAGACAAATGGGATTTTATAATCACTTTTGAAAAATTACTTGATTAGTCGCCTAAGAAAATATGAGTCTATTTCGGAAATTATCTGAATAATTCACACTGAACCTTGATTTGTTACACACAATATTTTATTCACAAAGCAAAGTAATGCTAAGCAAAAAAAAGCTAGCAGCTCTTTAGTAAATAGTAATCATCCGAAATTAAACAAAAAGTCTGAAAACACGTGGTTGTGAGAATCAGTTCCGTTGTCACTAATCAAAGGCTTTTTATATAGTAGTTTTGAACTTTGACAGTCTAAATAAAACAAAATTAAATTCTTAATGACCCATTTGTTTTTCCACATTAAAACAAAATCAGCACAAAGTCCACTTGTCAAATGTATAAAAATTTCTACACCAAATATGAGATTTGATTCTCACAAAATATAGTTTACCACGTATCATAGGAAGTAAATTTATAGGAAATGTTGTAGACAAAGCCATTTATTACGGGTTATGATAATTTGTCTATCATCGTACATGCAGAAACGTTCATCTGTTATGAAAACTGATTGCATATAGCGATCAACTAAACATTATCGTTTGTAATAGCATCATATTAAAATATAAATGGTTGAAATTTTCGATCTAGTGTATGAAAAAATGACAAAATAAGGAAGGTATATGAAAAGAAATATCCATTTCAGTGCACCGACAAAAAAAAAATAATAGAAATGAAAGGAGTGGCGAGAATTGGAGATCGTAATTTGGTGTGTATTGTGTAGGGACAATCACCGATCAATACGACCAGATTCCAGTTTCTTTGTCTTTTAATTGTAAAAGTGATCACGGACACGAACGTTAAATCTCTCTTATTCTTTACTGTCCAAAAATATACTATAGTTTTGAAACATCATAATATAAAAGTCCAACATAATTAGGTGGAAGAACATTCATTATGCCAAACCTAAAAGAATAATTGAAAATCCCCACACCTAAACCATAACTTTAATTTGATTTAAGAGTAACGTAAAGATTATAACGTTGCTGGTCAAAATCAGTATCTAACAATTCTAACTAGTAGTATTAGATTATAGCTTCTTGTATATAGACATTAGCCATAGACTCATAGTGAGAATTTTCGGTATTATGACTTAGAAAAAGACTTTGTGTAGCCTCGTGACAATTAATTACCATACCACCCACCGAAATTAATAAATATTCTCCACTCTGAACTGGATCAGACTACGTCCAGGTAGTACTTGTACCAATGTCAGTTTATTTTATATTTTAATATTTTGATTTTCAAAATAAGGAATAAAAAGACAACATTTTTTTAATAAAAAGATGGTTGAAAATAATAATCTAAAAAAGGATCTAAAATTACTAGAAAACTAGAGGGTGGTTGATGCATTTAAAGAGAGAAATAGAGACCTAAATAATGGGACCATTCAAAAATTTAATTTGACATTAAATGAAATGAGAAGGTAAGCAACTAACAAGACCAAGAAGGAGAGCCAAAGAAACAGAATCTATAAGCCTTTCATTGGAGGGTTTTGTTTATTTTCTTTACCAGTTTTGATGGAAGGTTCTCTTTTGTTTTTTCCTTTAGTCTTTTGCTAAAGCTGCAACAACAACACAAAAGATAACTAACTTAACACCTTTAAAGATGAAGAGATGATGTTTCTATCTTCTTTTCACCATGTGTTAACCTCACTGTCAAGTTACCATTCTTCAAAATGCAGAAGTTGAATCTGATTGGCTAAAAAAACAGCTTCATTTTTACTAATCTGACAAAACTAGTGTTCATCAAGTGATGAAATCATGATGCTGAAGCCACATTGATCAGATGCTGCCTTGATTATTTACATGTCATTGGAGAAGCTTAGCTTTATCACTGTACCAATTCTAACTATATAATACTATGTTTTGGCTGGTAATGATAAGAGATTACTGCTTAGGAGATAAAATGTCTTCTTTTTTACCAACCAACAAGAAGTCAGTAGTTTAGGTGAAAAGAGGTCAAAAGCAAATGCAATAATCACTTCGTGTTTCTGTAATGATACACTCTTACACTTCAAGTGAAACAACAATATATCAAAGGAAGTGTTTACAAGTAAAAAAGGAAGTAACAAGCAAAATAGTAAGGAAAACAGATGGAAAACTGTTAGCTGTCACATAAAGAAAAACTGTTTCTAAGACATGGAGGGACAAGCTAATCTTTCTAGGAAGATGCATCCCAAGATTCAGCTTCAGAACCTAGAGAGAATATCAAACCTAAAAGGTCGTTAGCAGGCAACATATCAAAAAGGATAGAAGATCTTCGAAATTTGGTAATAGCAGCACAATACCTGAATGCACCGGTGGTGGACACTGAGTTTATTGGCACGGGTCGAATTCTCGAAACTGTTTCTTGAATTCTTCAGCCAGCTTTACCTCCTCTTCTTGGCTAATCTTACAGTTTCTCCAGTCAGCTCTGTCTGGGATCTTTAGCAACCCTGCTAAAACCTGTAAATATCAAATGTCATTTTCTAGCCAACAAAATATACCAGGTGATTCAGACTTCACTATAAACTTTTCGGTTCTTTTAATTTCTAAATGGAATCAAACGTTATCGGTCTACTTGAATTCAAAACTTCAATACTATGGCCTCCGCATGCAAGATTTTTAGGTCGATGGTCACTGAATATTAGAACGTGATGTTTGAATCTTCAATGTGTTTGATTCTTGTGTTATCGTTCTCATCTTCCTTAGTAGTCTAATAGCAAAGTCGGAATTTCGTGCACGATGTGATGTGTCTTACCTCCCGTCCAAATTGTGCAGGAAATACTTCGTTCTCTTTCAGGGTGTGTGATAACACAGTTCCATCAGGAAGTTCCACATAGAAGAGACCCAAAGCTGAATTGTATTCCTCCTGCAGATATTTTCTGCCATCAGAACTATCACTAACTGCAATGACGACAATACAATTTAGTACAATAAGTTACTCCGAATGCAAAGGAAGGAACAAAAGAAAATTCGGCTTACACTTCTTCGTCACAAGCTTAAAGCCCAGTTTTTCAGCTGCCAGACTGAAGATATTAGGAAGAAGACGAGCTCTGGATGATGGAACAGGAACAACCTACAGAGAGTAGAAAAAATCAAAATAGTTTAAGAAACATTTAAATTCAAAAAGACCTATCTGATTTGCAGTAGGAACTCTTATTACCTGGAGGTTAGCATGAGACACACGTTTAGAGACTAATTCAAAGAAAACTGCATCATTTCCTTGGCTCTTATAACAATTCCTCAGACCATTTTGGTATCTACTAAGCTCTGATTCACTCTCGGGGGATAAAACCAGAGTATTGGGCAAATGTTCGATCGGGATTATCAATATGTGGTCTTCGACCAGTGAACCTTTGGGCAGAGCACAATAAAAAATTTCCCCTACACTGACGATCAAATGTGATTCCACACTCGGGCTTGATAGACAAAACCAGCATTCTTTTGATCTGAGAAAATAAATTTTGGAACAACAATTACTATCTCACTCCCTAGTCAAAAAGGTATCTATGTTGTAAGAAACGTGGTCAGAAGCTAAACAAGAATATACCTGTTAGAATTTTCAGATCTGGGCTTTCTTTGTATATTTTCATCTTGGAACTCATGCTTGTAGCTGCACTCTGGGCCTTTTTCGCACTTACCTTTGATGATAAAATCTAGACATACACCTCTACGACATTGTTCTCTTGCTTCAGCGCTGTGTTGGAAATGGCAAGTTTCCCCACGAGGACAGGAACCGGAGCACACAAATTTGAAACAGAGCTTTTCCCCTTCAGATCCGTTCTTTTGCCGCTTTGAGACATCATACCTCCAATACTGTGAATCAGGGTCACTGTCATTTGATCTCTTCTTGGATTCAGTAGCTCCCTCTTTTAAAGTATAGGGACATAATGTAGTGTTTGGCGGCTTTGCATTAAGCTCTGTTGGTGACATGATAGACGATGGTGTAGGAGAGAGCGCATGTAGAAATTTCTGCAAAACAGAAAAAGGAAGCAGCATTGATGAATTTATGAAAACTGCATGATGATAAGAAATAAATCAGCAGAAACGCATACAGCTAAAAGTATCACTCAGAAGGTAAGCGATCAAGCAGTAAGGAACCAAAATTTACAGACAGATATAATGAGATATCAAGCTCGTGCGAAAGAAATTCATATTGAACACACCTGTTTGCTTTTATTTCCAACTTGTGCAAGACCAATAAAGCGAGTCACATGAGTGGAATCAACGTTGAGGTAAGGTTCACGAGCATAAAATACCCCCATAGAACCTGCAATGTGATAGCTGCCACAAAAAGGCAACAGAAACAACAAATAATTTCTCAACTTAATCGACACTTCCCAGTAACAACCAATAAAAGAATTGAAAAAGCACTTACCGAGGTTTAACTTCCATTACCAACTCAGAAACAGTGAGATCACTACAAGAGGAATCAGAAACTCCTTCAGGAATATCAGTATCCGCAGCTCTTTTTGTGACTCCCGCAGGCCATTCATTAGTATACACTAATTAAGGACGACAAACATTTCAAGAAAAGCCTAAAGGCAAACACATTCCACAATTATAAATTTTTCATCAAAGAAACACAAAAAAGGATATGTTAAGAAGAAATCAACGACTCCAGAATCTTCAGCAAGTGCACGAAGAGCATCAACATCATCTTGACTGTATTTTCCAAACGGTTGGCTTTCAGATGATTGCTTACCAGATAAGTAAGCAATAGACAAACCTAAACAAACAAACAAATCAAAACACAAAGACTATTCAAAAAATCTGAAAAGATTTCTTCTTTCTGATATGAATATCAAAACACTTACCGTGAAGAGTGAACTTCCCACTTCCTCTCAACCAAAACAAATTGTGGGAAACCTCAAGCCCATCCATCTTAAACCCTTGATTCTCAGCTTTCTTCGAGGTCGTAGATAAGATTTTAGGGGCGGCGACGCCATAGTCGCCGGTGAAGTAAGTAGGAATCGGAACCTGAGCTCGGCCTTCGACGTAATCCAAAAACTCGTCAAGGAGTTCCGGTGAATCGGGAAAAAACTGTCCGACGATAAACAAAGCGTCAAATGGACCCGCCGATTTACTAACCTACAAAAATTGAACTTGGATTAGAAAAACCCTAACAGATACAGAAGATAAGAGAGTGATAGAGAGAGAGGGAGAGAGACCGATTGAACTCGCTTGAAGAGCTGATTGAGACGACCAAGAGGATCTCCGCAGAGAAGGATTCTAGGCGCCATGAGTGTGAGAGATGATGTTTGACGGAGGAGGAAGAAGGAGGAGGCAACGACGGAGACGAGAGGAGCTTTCAGTTTCTGAGCTAGTTGGGCCTTTATGGGCCTTGTCCGGCCCATGACGGTGTGTTTTTCTTAGTTATATATATATATGTTTCAGAAGCTATTTATCATTAACAAGTTTCTTCAATTTTCAGAGAGAGAAAAAGGAAACAGATTCGTTGCGATATTTTTCCCCGGAGGAGGTTGCGTTAGGGTTTTCAATCATGACGGAGGTTGGGCTTCATCGCCCCCTTAAGATTCGGAGGTTTCACGAAGCTTGCGAAGGATCGAAATCATCTAACAAACGACGTGAGCTCAAGGTCCCAGATCTGGATGATGATGAATACTTACGACAGTTTTTGCTTTTTCACTATCAGTTTGAGAAATCCGAGGTATAATTCAATTCTACATTCTGTTTTGATTAGGCTTTGATTCGGAACTCTGATATGAAAGTTTTGTTTCGTCTCGATTTAGGGTTTCAGTGTTGATTGGGATCAATTTGATTACGCGTTCCAGACTAGATCGTTCGATAATTCACCGCAACGTATCAGCGATACAAAAAGCGAAGCACAAATGATCCGTGAGTGGACACTCTTTACCATCGAGAAACACAACGAAGCTACGGTCAGTTTCCTTTGCTTTTTGCTCTGAATCGTTTTTTGTGGAAAATGAACCTATCAAGTTTCTTCTTTCAGGGAACAAAGCTTGTGTTTGTGGAGCACGTTCAGGCAAACTACAGATTTGCTGCTGGTCTTCTCTGTTGGTTAACATTCTGGGCTATGGATTAGGCTTCATCCACTCCAGAGTCCAGAATCTATCAAGCCAAAGTGTGGCGTCGCGGAGAACGATATGATATTCCTATTTTCAGGCTCAAGCCTAGTGAAGAAGGTGATTTTCCTTATCACTTAAAAAGCCTTGTATTTTCACATTGGATTCCTATGTTAAGTTAAGTTGTTTTTTTGCAGAGATTGCTTCTATTGAAGTGGAACCACCCTCTCCCAAGTATTACGATGATTTTGGTATTGCTTCTTACTCTTTAGAATCTTTGAGTTTTACTTTTAATCAAAATAAAGCATTGGTAAGTTTGTATATTAGTTGAACATAAATAATAATTTGGTGTTTTGTGCAATGTGTAGAGAATCCAGCTATTGTGTTTGCTCGAGCTGGTCCTGAAGATGGTGGAGTCCCTTTTGTCTTCAAGCGAACTGGAACTGTCGTGATCCTAATAATTTCTTTCTGTAAGAGAGGAATGCAGATGTGCCTTAAATGTTGACTAAGATTTTCAATCTAAGTTGTGACTTTGACATAGTTATATTGAATTGTCTGGTTATTTTCGTTTTCTTGATGATTTAACCATTTAACTCATCAAATCTATCATGTTGGATCAAGGGCATCAAGTTAAAATCATTTAAACTCGACATTATTGGATTGGTCCTTTATGAAAATTCTTTAAACTTATACCCTACTGGAAAATTTAGAGATTTCCTAAATTATGAAATCAGAAAGTAATTGGATATCTAAGATGCAAATTATAGTTAAATTTTGATGGATAGAAATACCATAAACTGATGGTATTTGAGAAATATTTTGAAATGTGAACAGTTTTTACCATTTTCGTTCCCAATCTATACAATTACTATACGAGAAGTCGTTTTACCAAGTGTTGCAACATTTAACATGAAGAGTAGCAATGGTTCTTTAAAGGTCGCAACTCTATATGTCCACGAGGTGCAATGTCCACTAGGTGCAATGATTCCCTTAACTCACAAACATTCCTCTACAATTTCAGTATAATCATCTATTCACTAAATAAATAACATATGGGTACATATCGAAAGTTCAAAAGACGCATCACTATGGAAAGGACGCGACCGCTCGTTCGCATTTTTTGGGATTGTTATTATTAGTAGATGAGAAGGTAAGCAACTAACAAGACCAAGAAGGAGAGCCAAAGAAACAGAATCTATAAGCCTTTCATTGGAGGGTTTTGTTTATTTTCTTTACCAGTTTTGATGTAAGGTTCTCTTTTGTTTTTTCCTTTACTCTTTTGCTAAAGCTGCAACAACAACACAAAAGAAAACTTGACACTTTTAAAGATGAAGAGATGATGTTTCTCTTCTTTTCACCATGTGTTAACCTCACTGTCAAGTTACCATTCTTCAAAATGCAGAAGTTGAATCTGATTTGCTAAGAAAAACAGCTTCATTTTTACTAATCTGACAAAACTAGTGTTCATCAAGTGATGAAATCATGATGCTGAAGCCACATTGATCAGATGCTGCCTTGATTATCTACATGTCACTGGAGAAGCTTAGCTTTATTACTGTACCAATTCTAACTATATAATACTATGTTTTGGCTGGTAATGATAAGAGATTACTGCTTAGGAGATAAAATGTCTTCTTTTTTACCAACCAACAAGAAGTCAGTAGTTTAGGTGAAAAGAGGTCAAAAGCAAATGCTACAATCACTGTGTGTTTCTGTAATGATACACTCTCTTACATTTCAAGTGAAACAATAATATATCAAAGGAAGTGTTTACAAGTAAAAAAGGAAGTAACAAGCAAAACAGTAAGGAAAACAGATGGAAAATTGTTAGCTGTCACATCACTGGATACTCAAAGCCGGTTGGTTAAGAAAGTCTAAGGGTCAGTCATCAAAATCCAATATCAAAGATATTCTTCAAAAAACTATCACGCTATTAATCTTGACATGCTACTACATATTTATTTGAAAAACTTTATATTAACGAATGAAACTCGATTGATATTACAACGTTTGACCATTTCAGACGAAGATTACTCCGCGATTAGTTTTCCATCGTGTTATATATATATATATATATATATTATTTGTATTGTAATTTCATTATCTAAGTGCGCATTAATCTGATATGTTTTAGTGATGCTTTTAGGATGTTAAACTGATAAAACTTACTGGAAAGATTTGAGAGACAATGAAGGCGTCCTAAGAGAAGTCATTGACCAAGGAAATCAAGGTACATACTCGGTACTCCTTTTTCATATTAAAAATTAGATATGCATATAATTTTTGAAAATATGAAAATAACATGTCTTGACTCGTGTTTATGTGTTTAGTTGAATTGAAAGAAATATTTCAAATCTTTTAACTGTTTAGGGGGAGATGCTTATTCGCATACAATTATTCATATGTCATGTATACTCCAAGAAAGTTGCGAAGAACCAAATTAGTTATCTATGTTTCATTATCTTTTTTAAAGTCGTAAACGGTCCTACATGTTACACATTCTACTAGTTTGCTGATCTTTAGCATTGAATTTTTTGTACCATGGTTTAATATTAAACCAGGAGGAATAACTCATTAAGTTCTTTTACTTCATTTAGCAACTATCACTTACTCTTGTAGAAATAACAAAGCAAACCAAAGCGTTGTGAGTGAAGTAAGACTAGAAAAATGCTTTTAGCTTTTGACTAAAAACTATCTCTTCTTTATCTTCTTCTAAAATTCTAATCGGAGTTCGAGATTTCTCCTGTCGGTGATAACCGGTCGGAATCCTTTTTGTTTTTTTGTTTGTGAAGGAGATAAGAAACGATTGTGTATTTTGTGAAAGAAACTATGTTTTATTGCTCTGTTTTCGTTACTTACAAAGGGCGATTACAAATAGCTCTTATAGAGGTTTTACAGCTATGGAACTCTCTAGAATCCATCCTTGATCTTATCCATAGCAATCCAGCTGTCTCCTTTCATATCAACGTTGTGAGTCTCCAACGGTTTGAATCGATTGTGACTATGAAGGAGGAGCTCTTCGTCCTTCAAATGTAGTTTACTCACATTTTGGTGTGAATAGTTGTTTCCGACATGGTTCAACGATTATTCCGGTTTAAATTCGGGTCCTTTACCGATTTGATTTTTGAATCGGTGATGTGATCTGCAGGTTTGGAGATGGTTTTCTTTAATGTTGTAAACACACATTCATGTTCCACGTTCTACAATTTTGTTGATTTTTAATATTGGTTTTTTTACTAGGGAGAAAGGATTATTTAAGGTCTCTGACTCATTTAATAGGATCAAATTATGTGAACCGGCTTTTTACCGGTCTCAAAGATTTTATAAGAGCATCTCCAATGGTTGGCTTCAAATTTTTCTTCAAAAATGAACTTTCT